>PJQD01000070.1:0-20662 GCA_002922495.1 Rhodotorula taiwanensis | reverse complement strand
GTCCGGCCTCGTTTGAGCACCTTCGGGTGTGAGAGGCTGTACGGCGCAGCGCGGTGGATGTGCACCTTTCTGAACCTGTCCCCTGACCCGACTGCTGCCACTTGCTCGAGCTGGCAGCGCGGGATGGGCGGCGTAGTGGCGTGTGTAGATCCTTCGCTTCGCAATTGGTCCTTTCCCTCGCCTGTTCTTTGCTTTCCCCGCTCTGTGGCCTGCTGTTGACGTGCGAGGTCTAGGGTTTCCCCGCTCTGTGGCCTGCTGTTGACGTGCGAGGTCTAGGGAGTACCCTGCTGGAAGAGTCTCACGCGTTTGTGGCTGCGAAGACGCGACGGCCCTCCGGCAATCGGCACACTGGCGTCGACGTCTGACGTCCGTCGCCGTCGCTTGCAGACGCGCGTGACAGCTTCGCAACTGCACACCTGTGTCGCTGACGACCAACCGAGCGCGAGCCGCTCGCTCGAACAAGCCCGCGCCGACTCTCGCCTCCGGCCTCTCCCCACATCCTTCTGCTCGCGACCCGAACGCGTCCCTTTCCTTCTCGACCGCACCGAACCGTGCGCCATGCCGGTCAAGACAACGAGACAGAGACGTCAGCCTGAAGCGTTGGCGACCCTAGGACCCGACGACCCGGAAGCGCTCCTTGGAGCGGACCTCGCGCCGAGAACCCGACCTCCGTCAGTCGTCACGGTCGTCGACCCGGGCCTCACCGCCCTCGAGCCGGTCATGGCCGTCACGGAAACATCGTCGGCAGGGTCGACTGCGCAGAGCGGGAAAGTGAAAGTAAAGCGGCACAGGGAGCAACGGAATCTGGTCGAGAATCACCAGGCTCACCTCCGTGCAGACCCGATCGAGGTACAACTCAGTTCTGCTTGCTGTACTGGCTCACAGGTTAGATATAGCTCACAAGCGGACCTGCGCAGTTTTCGAAACAGCTGTCCCTTTGGGCTACGGGAAGCGGGTGGCGGTCGTACACCGGTGCGCAGCTTGCTTGTCCGTTCGTCACGCTACTTGGAATCCTCACGCCGAGCTTCTCACGTCAGAATACGTCGGCGGACGCATCTTTTACGCTGGCTACTCCGATGAGTGCATTCGTGCCGTCCTCGCCTCGCCTCAAGTGAACGACCGCATCCGCTTCGTAACGGACATGAAGCTCAACGAAGCCGGCATCGACGAGCCGTCCGAGCGGCGACGGAAGCGCGGCAAGATTGAAGCCGAGCTCCGAAAAGACGCCGAAAAGATCGCGATGGGCTTGGTGGCGAAAATGGACAACGTCAGATTCCTCCGTGGTTTCGGGGTACGTTCCTACTACCCTTGAGCCGCCGCTCCGTCGGGAGGCCTTGACGAACTCGCGACGTGTTACCCCACAGGCCCTCGTGAACAACTTGCTTGTACGGATGTACCACCAAGGGTTGGAGATCAGCATGCCGCAGTACGCCCGGTTCAAAGAGGTCGCCCAGATGGCAGCAGCAAAGAAGCAGTCCCTGCTGATTCTGCCGTGTCACAAGTCGCATATTGTAAGTGAGCCGGGGTGCGCCTGATGTCAAGTGCGATCGGACTGACAGAGCCACCTCCAGGATTACCTGAGTACGCCTGGTTTTTCGAAAAGATCGGCCTTCACGGCGGTTCACCCCAGCGCCAAGGGCTAATGTGCATACTTTACGGTGTTGCGCAGCCATCTCTTGGCTCTTCTTTCGACTCGGCCTTTCGCTCCCGCACATCATCGCTGGCGAAAACCTCAACATGCCAATTGTTGGCCCAGTCCTCGCGAAATGCGGCGCCGTCTTTATTCGACGTTCATTCGGCGACGATCCAATGTACAGCACAGTCGTGAAAGAATACATCGAGGAGTTGCTCGAGAACGGCCAGAACAGTGAGCCAGACTTTTTATTCGGACCCTGTCGGAGAGGCTCTTCTCGCTGATCTCGATACGCACCGCAGTCGAATGCTTCATCGAGGGCACACGGAGCCGAACCGGGAAGCTGCTACCGCCAAAGCTGGGTATACTGAAATACGTCTTGGATGCGCTCGAGCGCGGTCGTACCGAGGACGTCTGGATCTGCCCGATTTCGCTGCAGTACGACAAGGTGAGGGCCTGTCTCTCCTCCAAACCTCCAGTCACTACCAGGATCGATCGCCTGACAGCCGCTTAACAGGTCATCGAGACCGAGTCTTACATCAACGAGCTGCTCGGCAACCCGAAAGAGAAGGAAACGTACGGTCTTCTACTCCTCTCTGCCGCGCAGGGCCCTCTCTGCTTCTGACACACGGTCTGACCGCACAGTCTCACTGGCCTCCTGCTGAACACACGAGTCGTCCAGCTACAGCTCGGAAGGATCGACGTTCGCTTCCAGACGCCCTTCTCGCTCCGGGGCTGGTTGGAGGAGCAAAAGAAGCGAAGGTCGATGCCCGCCAATTCGCAGACGAAGAAGCCCAAGATGGACCAGGCGACGTTACTGCGAGCGCTGGGGTACGAAGTTCTGGCCGGCATCAACGATTGCGCGTACGCCGCCTTCGCAAACGCGCACCTGTATTCGAGCATCGACCCGGTACTGACGTGCTCCTTATGCAGCATCATCATGCCTGCTGGCCTCGTTGGCACGGTCATGCTGACGATTCGGGGTCGGGGCATCGGCAAACGGGAGCTGGTTTCGAAAGTTAGATGGCTGAAAGCGGCAATCGAGGCTCGAGGCGGCAATGTCGCCGATTTCGGCGAGATGACGGCCGAAGAAGTCGTCGATCGGTACGTTTGAGCCCGACATTGGACGAGCGGCCGGTCAGACTGACGAGATCACTGCTCCGCAGAGCGCTACTCGTCCTCAAGGACCTGATCGGCGAACAGAAGGGCCTCATCGAACCGACTTATCATCCGATCAGCCGCTTCGAGCTTTCCTTCTATCGGAACCAGGCGCGTGAACGAGCGTGGTCCTGCACGCGACCGAGTTCGCTAATCGAGAGGGCCGCGCTGCAGGTCATTCACCTCTTCGTCGAAGAGTCCATGCTCTGTGCCGTACTCTACACTCGCGTCAAAGCAGGCGGAGCTGCCCCGGCCCAACGCATAGAGCGAGCCGATTGCCTGCACGAGCTCCACTTCATTTCGCGCCTCCTCTCGAATGAATTCATCTACAGCCCGGAGGGTCTCGAAGCGAACGCCGAGCGGACGTTCCAAAGTCTCGAGGCGGACGGAGTCATCGTCTCCGAAGGGACACTCGTCGGCCTCAATCCGCAGGAGCGAGCTCTCGGCCGCGAGAACTTTGACTTCTTCTGCTTCCTTCTGTGGCCTTTCATCGATACTTGTGAGTGCCCTCAGGGGCAGCGTCCGCCGCGCGTGCAGCTCATCTCGAGCTCCTCAGTGCAGTTCTGACCCCTCTTGCTCACTCCACAGACTGGCTCGCTGCCGTCTCGCTCTTTGCGCTCGCCCCCGTGTCGCCCCCGCCGTCCAGCGCCGAGCCCGTGGCCTGGTACCTCGAAAAGTCCTTCCAAGCAAGTGCTCAACTCCTCGCGAAGACGCTCTTCGCACAAGGCGATGTCAGCTACCTGGAAGCGGTCAATCAAGGTGAGATTGGACAAACCGACATCTGACGGCGACGCGCTGACACGGGCACATCGACCCCGAACAGCCACGCTCCTGAACGCGTTTCAAAAGCTTGTGGACGTGGGCGTTCTGCTCACCCTCCGGTCCTCTTCCGCGGCCGCAAACGCAGCCCTGTCGAACAAGACGACCAAGGACGGCCGAGCGAAGGCGCCGAAGAAAGCCGCCTCGATACCTCTAATGGCGCTGCATCCCGACTGGGTGCCGATGCGGAACGAGGACGGTACGATCGCGGCTCGTGGCAGACTCTGGGACTTTGTGGAGCGGCTGTCGCGCTTCAGACGCGAGGGGAAGAAGTAAGTGCCCTCGAGTCCGTTCGGCTCGACCTTCTCAGACTGACCTTGCGGACTCGCCTCGCCTCGCAGCCGACGGGATAACCGGACAGGTGCGTTTGTCCAAGGTGGATGCAGATTCCGCTCCGTGCAGCTGACCAGTCGACGTGCAGTCTCTACCCGCGTCTTCGCACATTGCTCCGCGATCGCTCCGCCCGTGAGCCGTTCCCCTCCTGCTGTCGGCCAGCGCCACCTCGCTCCTCCCGCTGACACCGCATTACGGCGCAGGTTGTCGAATACACGGCGTACACCCACGACAAGCCCGCCAGCGACTTTTGGGCCGACAAGAGGCACGCGGAGAATCTGTAATTCGCCGAGCTGGCACGCTTCCCTCTCTCGCTCTCGCACTCCCTCTCCACGATCGAAAGATGGGCGTCTCCACTGCAAGAATTTGCTTGATGTTCAGCTGCTCGTATCGCCGAGGAAAGGAGGGGTTTCGGCGCAGTAAAGCGCATATACTCTGATGTGTACCGTGAACGTTGATGCTCTACTGCTGCGCGCGTGATCGAGAATTCCGGTCGCGGCAACGCTGAACGGGTCGCCGAAATCGTCGTCATCAGGCCGACGTCGAAAAAGTTTCCGTTGCTCGGGCCCGGTTGACAGTCACCTCGACCGCTGAACCCTCGCTAGTCTTGTACAGCGATGTCAGGACTAGTCTGGCGCGCGCCGCGGTCCGCCAGCTTGCTGCAGCTCGCCGTGGTCGTCCCCCGACTGCTGCGAACATACGCTGCCCCGACTGCCGCCGCCGTCTTGTTCGGGTTGAACGACGACAGCACCGGCATTCTGAAGCATGACGAACCAGACACGCCACCAGGGTCATCAGGTACGCGACCGTGAGCGCCGTGGCTGCACGGCTCAGGTCGAGAAGACGGATCAGACCTGAGATCTTTTGGCTAACGAAACTGTGCCCGACAGCCTTTTGGTGGAAGCTGGGGCTGTCAGCAGTGCTCGTACTTCTCGGTGGCGTCTTTGCGGGGCTGACGCTCGGACTGATGGGTCTTGATCTCGTCAATCTACAAGGTGAGCAGGAGCACTATCCATTCGCCTTGCTTCCGATGATCGTTGCACGTAGTTCTTAAGGGCCCGCGTGATGTGCTGACTCGAGTGACGTGCAAATCTAGTGCTTTCGACTTCTGGGGACGAGCAGGAGCAAAAAGATGCGACCAAGGTCATGAAGCTCCTCGAACGTGGGCGGCATTGGGTCCTCGTCGTCCTGCTACTTTCGAACGTGGTGGTCAACGAATCTCTCCGTGCGTGCTTCAGGTCTTCAGAAGCTACTATGTGAGCGGCGGCGTAGCGAGACTGACGAATCGACTCCAGCCATCTTCCTCGACAGCATTCTCGGAGGCGGCGTCGGCGCAGTCATCCTGTCCACGACCTTGATCGTCATCTTCGGAGAGATCATCCCGCAATGTAAGTGCTTGAGCAGTCGCTGCCGTGCGGAACCTGAACTGACTGGCAAGGTCTCGCAGCGATTTGCGCCCGATATGGCCTTCGAATCGGTGCGGTCGCCGCACCTTTCGTCCTCGCCCTCATGTACATCGAGTTCCCGATTGCGTACCCGATCGCGAAACTCCTCGACCGCACCCTCGGGGAGGAGCAGGGCGTCACATACAAGAAGGCCGAGCTCAAGACGTTCGTCGGCTTGCACCGCCAATTCGGCGAAGAAACGCTCAACGACGACGAAGTGACGATCATCTCCTCCGTGCTCGAACTGGGAGACAAGAGCGTCGCAGACATCATGACTCCGCTCGAGGATATTTACTCGCTGCCGGTCGACACCAAACTCAGTCAAACAGTCGTTGATGGGATCCTCGCTTCCGGCCACAGCCGGATCCCGATTCACGCCCACGGCAACCCGACGGACTTTGTCGGCATGCTTAGTGAGTCGCCATTGGCCAAACCGAGAAGGATTCGAGCTGACGCCGTTGACTCGACAGTCGTGAAAAAGGTGAACTGGCTCAAGCCTGCTCTGAAACGAGCTCTGACAAACCTTTTCTCGCCCTCAGCTCATTTCGTATGATCCTGAAGACGAACAGTGAGTCACGCGGTGTCGCTTTGACCTGCGCCCGGGGCTGACATGCAGCTCTGCCTCCACAGGCAAATCGGCGACTTCGCACTGTCGGTGCTTCCCGAAACTGGTCCCGACTCGACCTGCCTCGACGTTCTCAACTACTTCCAACAAGGTCGCTCGCATATCCTGCTCGTCTCCAAGGTTGGTCGCCGGTGACCTGAGTGCGGAAGGCCAGGCTCGCGCTAACGCACGCACCTGCAGACTCCCGGCGAGCCCGGTGGCGCATTGGGCGTGGTCAGCCTCGAGGACATCATCGAAGAGATGATCGGCGAGGAGGTGAGAATCGCAGCTGTCGGCAGAAAGTCTACCAAGTCGAGACTGACGGCCCGCTTTGCAGATTGTCGACGAAACCGACCTGTACATCGTGAGTGCCATGCCAGGCTTATCACGCGATCCGCGGGCAGATTGTAACGGCCTTGCGCGATTGCACAGGACATCCACGCCAAGACCAAGGTCGTTCGGGCGCCGGCTCGCCGCTCAGCCAAGGAGGGCAAACTCGCACCCCTGATCGCCGGTACGCAGAGTCTACGAGCCGTGCGCAAAGACACCTCTGATCTCATCATACTGCAGGTGTCATCGAGCGTCGTCGACAAGCTCGTCGCCAGAACACCGCCGACACCTCGTTCGCGAACGGCGGCGACGACAGCAACGGCGCAAGCACAAACACGACCTCGTCGAGCAGCACCGCGACAGCCAGAAAGGCTTATCCGCACATGCCCCCCTTGCAGCACCACGTCACGTCAGGTTTCGACAAAGTCCGCGTGCGCGGCGGAGGTATCCCCGAGCGGCGAATCGTAAGTGGAGTCACAACGCCCACGCAGAACGGGTCGAGGACGACTTCGCCTCAGCGACGATCGCAGAGTCTGGCTCGGAGCGAGAGCGAACGCACGCCGCTGCTCAAGGACCAGCAGAAGGACGGCAACGGGAGCAAGAAGCCTTGAAACGTGCTGTGGGCGTCCTGAGTGGGCTCTTGGCTCCCAGCCCTTCCTTTTTCTTATCGTAAAAACTCGTACGTGACCGTTGTAGCCGTCCGTTCCCTCTCTCCTTGGCCTGTCCATCAGCATAGCATACATTTCCCCAAGTTCGCGAGCGCGAGCGAGAGCGCAAGTGCGAGACCAGATACCCGATCCTTCTGTGAGAAGAGACCGCTTCATATGTACCGTTCCAGGCATTGGCCTACTCGGACGCGCCCACCGTCCTTTCCTTGACGAACTCCTCATGTTTCTTCTCCCACTCGGGATGCCACCGACTGAGAGGGGGACGCTTCTCGAGCACGTCTCCCATACCCCATTCCATCCTCGCCCGGTCGAGCTCCCATTTGACGGCGCCGTCGGGGCAGAGGATGTAGAATTCGCCTTCTTGCATCCTCCGCAGGAGCTCTTCCGCAACCTGAGCCGGGGACCACGCCGCGTCGGGCTTCTCGGACGCGTTGTACGCGGCGACAGCACCCTTGGCGGGAGAGGCGAGCTTTGTCCAAGTCCAACCGGGGACGAGGAGGTGAACCGAGACGCGCGTCGAAAGGAGTTGGTGCGCGAGCGCTTCCGCGAGCGTCTTGACGGCCTGCAATGAACCATCAGAGTCAGTACAAGAGTAACGCACGAGAGCATAAGTCAGAGGAGGCGTACAGACTTGGAAGCTGCGGGGGAGAGAGCTCCGCAGCATGTCAGCTTCTGCTTGAGTCACGATGGCTCGATGCGACACCAACGCACCATTGTACGCCGCCGATGTCCCCGGCGGGTTTGTGATTCCCTGCTTTGATCCGGTGATGACGACGGCGGCGGGCGAGTCTTGCTGAACCATGCGGTCGACAAAAGCCTGGGAACCGTTGACGACGCCAAACAGGTTGACAGCGAACGTCCTCTGCCATTCGTCGACGATGTCCTCTCCGTATGCCTTGACTTCGGTCGAGACGCCGGCGTTCAGGTGCAAGAAGTCGACCTTGCCGCGCGATTGGAACACCGCGTTTGCGAGTTCGAGCATGTCGTTCGCATCGCTCACGTCGGTGACGCGGGTCGCAAAGTCACCTTCTGCGACTCCGGCGGCAATGAGGCCCTCGCTCGCCTTTTCGAGTGCCGCCGAGTCGCGGTCGGCGAGGAGGACGTAGATCTGGAAGCGAGTGGCGAGGAGCAGCGCCGTGTCATAACCGATCCCTCCGTACCCAGCTCCGGTAATGACGGCCGTGTCGCCTGCCTTCGGTCTGTATACAGTGCTCGTCATGACTTGATCTCGTCTATAGGATGAGCGGAAGAAGCTTCGCGCTTCTTGAGAGGGACAAAAGTGGAGGTCCGGCTGCGGGGGACCTTCCTCTGACACTTTTCTGATCGACGCGCGCTCAAACAAAAGGACTTCGATCGTAATCTCGCCGCAATACCAAAGTCGCTGTAATTCATTTTCCAGCTCGCCGAAGGGGGGATCGCCCTGCAGAATGCGTGGGCCCGGACCCGCGCATGTCAATCCAAACCCCCGGAGTCGTCTCGCTCGCGCCCGCGGCTGCCCCATTCATACCAAATCGACTGTGCAAAAGAGAGAGAGAAACCTCCTCCTCCTCCCAGGGACAGCTGGGCAGAACGGCATCGAATACTGCCAGACCGCAGCGATCGATTGGCGAGCTCTGCTGCTGTCAGAATGTCACCCAACCCGTACGCCGCCCCACTCCAGCATCATCCGCACCCCGGGTACGCCATCGCAGGCGGATCCGATGCGTCGAGTATCATGATCCACGACGAGAGTACGAGCGCATCGCCACCGTACGACGACGAGTACGGAGACGGAGGAGACGGGAACGGCTCGTCGAGGTCGAGGTCGACAAAGAAACCGACGAAAGGAATCGGACGCGGAAGGGTGAGCCGCGGTGACTCGTCTCGGTCCAGTCGCGCTCCAACTGACACAGCTCTATTACTCCTATCAGGCCTGCCTGACGTGCAGGAAACGCAAAGTAAAGTGAGCGCCGTCCCGGACAGGCATGCTGCCTTTCCGCCCCTTAGAGCTGACGTCGCGCTCTCTGGCAGGTGTACGCAGAGCGCCAAGGTATGCCGTGCACGGTGTTACGAAAGCCTGACGTACCTTGAGTGCCTCCAGGTGACGGTGTGCAGCCGCAATGCGGCGTCTGTATCGCGACCGCGATCCGTTCGGGCCAGTGAGTCGCGTCCGGAAGGCTCAACGACGAGAGTCACCGCTAATCGTCGGCTTCTGCACTACAGCGACCCTTCTCTCGTCGTGTGCGACTTCCCGACCGAGGAAGAACGGCGGAAACCGGTCGGTGGCGGCAAAGTGTATGCCCTCGAAGCCAAGATCCAGGCGCTCGAGCGAAAACTCGCAGATGCGGAGAGACGCGCCGCTGGCGGATACGTGCCGTCTCCGCGCGCGACGCCGGTTCCCTCGACACAGGGTATGCCTCAAATCCCGCTGCGGCTGGACGATGGGCAGGTCAGAGCTTCGCCGCAGCCGAGACCGCAGACTGCCGCGTCTTTAACCGAGACGAAACCGATGATCGGACCCGAACGAACGCCCCGATCTCGGCACGCGTCCGTTGGTGGACAGCCTTACCTGCCTTCGGGCGAACCCTTGAGACCGCTTTATCTCGCCCACCTCGAGACAGGCGTCGGTCCTCCCTCAGCTGCCGCTTCCACGTCTTCGGCCGGCGCGTCGACATCTTACGCCGGCTTCGCCTTGGCCTCCGCGACCAAGTCGAACGTTGCGAGCCCGTTCACGCACCACCCGCCGTACCTGGCAGAGGTACCTGGCTCTGCGTCGACCGGTCCTGTGTCGGCAGCGCCAAGCTTTGCCTTCCCGCAGGCCCACCTCGAACCGCCCAGTCCGTCGGGGCAAACGAATGGCTACTCTGGTAAGGGCATTCTATCTGGTCACCCGGCCTTCGGAGCGAGTCCAACGTATGCTCTCATGGGTCCAGTGTCGCATCCGATCTCAACGGGACCATCAGAGCCCGCGCCGTTCTCGGACCCGCCTCCTCTCGGCTCGCCCGCTATACAGATGTCTGGAGCTGCGCCGCCGCACCGAATGGGACCGTCGGCGACTACGGGCGCGCCAGTCGCGGCAACTGTTCCGAGCGGTCCGCGCCTGCCGTCTTACTCGACCCTCTCGCGCCTCGTCAACGTATTCTTCGACTACCCACACGAAGCCATCGACCTCATCAATCGTCGACGCTTCATGGCCGCATTCGAATGCCCACCCGATCACCCAGAATACCCCGCCGAGTGCCTGCTGCATGCGATGGTCGCAACCGCGACCGACTTGGCCGGGTTGGACGCCTGGGAAGGCGAAGAGCGCTACTGGAACGAGGGCCAGAGTCCGGCGGTCTTTCACGCAGATCTCGCCGAAGTGAGTGCAAATTGCTAGGGTTTCCCCGCAGACCGCAAGCTGACGTGATGCCGGCGTCGCAGTACCTCTTGCCGCTCGGCTTCCGCACCGAACGCAACCTGCTGCAGGTCGCGCAAGCCGCCGTGCTCTTCGCCTGCCTGAATCTCTACCACGGCCGGTACGTTGAGCAAAGTCATCGCATGATCGTGGCAAAGTCATCGCATGATCGTGGCTGACTCTCTTCCCGCTCACAGTTTCTCGCGCGCCTATATCGATACTTCCATTGCCGTTCGGATTTGCACTTCGCTCGGCTTGAACCACAACGTCTTTCTCCCGAACCACCTTCCGCTTTCGTCGTTCCTCGCGCATCGGACTGCTTTACCGCCTCCCGCTGACGAGGAAGAGGCGCGAGAGAGGTCGGTGACCTGGTGGTTCGCCTACACGGTCGAGACCTTTTCGGCGGCCGCGACTGTGAGTGACTTTGAGCGCGTTAGTGTATAGGCGCTTGCGCTCACCCATTTCTCGGCCAACAGGGATGGGCATGCTGCATCGACGAACGCGATATCACGACGCTCGTTCCGGCTGCAGGTCCCGTCGGTGTACGTCATAAAGCCACCTCAACGCTCGACAGCGAGTGCGAGACTGACTTCCTATATACAGGACGATCCGATAGCCCGCGAGGCGCTGTACCTGCACTCGCCGAGCTTCTTCATCACCAACCCGCCACACCTGGTCCGGCTCGTCCAGATCAATCTGAAGGTCACGGTTCTCCTGAACCGGGTCTGTACCTTTGTCAGCCGTGAGTGGAAGCCGAGTCGCGCGTGTCGGGGTGCCCGGAGCTGACGGGCTACTTTCTGCAGGCACGACGGCTTTGGCGAACGCGACTCCCGATCGGTCGGCCTTGAAACCGTCCGAGTTTCCCAAGATCCGCTCGTCGTGAGTACACGACCCCGGTTCTGCACGATCTGAAGCTGATACTCGTACGCACGCAGCCCCGCTTTCACGAAACTCGAGGCGGCGCTCGAAAACTTTGGTCGGAAGGCGCCAGCGCAGCTCGTCGCGCTCCTCGAACCGGAAGCGTTCCTGTGCCCGTCGCTGGTCGCCACGAGTGTCATTCTCCTTCACGAGCGGTTCTGCACGAGCGAACACAACGACCCGAGCATGATCAAATGCCTCGAAGCGGCCAACTCGATCTTGCAGAATATGCAGGTCCTCAACAGTGCGTCGCGGCGTCGCTCCTCCCGACGCTGAAACTGACCATTGCACTACTGTCGTACGAATAGACGCCTCGTTCCACCCGCGGCAGATCCCGCCCTTCCTATCGTTCTGCTGGACCGTCGCCGCCCGCACCTACCTCCGTCAGCTTGCGATCCGCCAATTGAAAGGCATGCCGCCTGTACACCTCGGTGATGCGTCGCTCGGGAACGGTCATAACGGCGGGACTCCAACGCTCGAGGACGAAGTACGGCACCTGACGCAGATTGTCACGAGCATCATTGCGCGGTTGGAGCACTTCCGGACGCCGGTCGGACGTGAGTCATACTTTATACCAAAACGAGGTACCGGAAGACGCTGACGTGACATGGCGCGCCTTGCAGCCCTGATGGCGGCATCGCTCGTCTCGCTCCTGGACCGACCGGACATCTGCCTGCCCGAGGCCGACCGCGCCCAAGTCGACCGCTCGGGGCAAACCGCCATCGCCAACTTGACGAGCGTCATGAGCAGTGTCGCTCCCGCCGCCGTCAACGTGTGAATATTCTGCCCATCTGATCCAATTCCTCGAGTGGACGTTCCTGTTGTTGTTGTCTTACATCCTCTCTCCGTGCTATGCTACCGGTCCTCGGTTGCGCGCCTTGCCGTGCATTACGATACGATACCTTCTCGGGTCCGTATCAGAGAGCGTGCGTTGATAACGCACCGTAGCAAGAGCGGATGTGAAGCGTATGCGGCGCGGAGTGAGTGACCGTCGGGAGTCCACCGCCGCCTCATTTGAACCGACTCTGCTCCACTTGTCCCCACCCCTCGAACGATGCAGCGCGCCGCTTTCTCTCGCTTGGCACGACCACAAGCACTCCCGCGGGTGCCTGCCGGCCCGGCAACGGTCCGCGCGGCGGTCGCGAGGCGGTACGCTTCGACAGAGGCCCACGCCGGTCCGACCGAAGTCTACCCTCAAGAAGGTCCGTAGTAGGCTCAAGCACCTCGGTGAGAGCTCTCAATGCTGACACTGCAACCGGAACCAGGCTTCAACGCGCCGTTCTGGCGTACATTGTCGATCGTCGCGGTCGGCGCCTTCATCTACTCGCGCCTCGCCGAAAAGTCGGACGCTGTCCCGACGCCGCGCGAGCTCGTCGACAAGGTCGAGCACCAACTCGAGCACCTCGAGGAGAAGGTCCCGCCTTACCTGACCCGGTACATCCAGCACAACTTGGCGCCGGACGCCGACAAGTACAAGGAGAGGAACGACAAGCACCTCGAGTTGGCCAAGCAGGCGGCGGACGACAAGCTGCTGTTCCAGGAGGCAGAGAGGCCGCGGATCCGCCGGTTGAGGTACCTCGGGTAAGTCGGGCCTTGGCGTCTCTCAAGGGATGGGGGCGTTGCCAGGCTGATAACCTCTCCTCCCGCCTACAGCGCCTTTGACCAGCAGTCGCCCAACAACGTCCAGGTCGGTACGCAGGCCGACCTGTCGGACCTCACGATCAAGTCGGAGCAGGACGACTTTGCCGCCGAGGCGTGAAAATTCCGCACTGCCGGACACCTCGCCATCACCACCTAAGCGACCGCCAGCCCCGCATACGCTCTCTTCTAGACCCTGTAAAAGCCGTTCACTCTCCCTCACGCTTACCTGACCGAACCTCGAGCAAGCGAGACCATGCGGCGTTTCATTTCATGAGGGAGCGGAGCGACGAGCCTTCGTCTTTCAAGTGCCGCGCTTCCAGCTTTCTGACCTCCTTCTCGTACTCGGTCAGAGGTCGGTCTGCATCTCCGTTGCCGGTGGTGCGCCTCCGCTTGGAAGGGTCCGACTCCTCGACGCCGGGAGAAGTCGACTTGGATCCGGAAGCAGTACCCGCGGCGGGACGTTTCCCGCGGTTCTTGCTGCCGTGCCCCGGGCGGACAAGAGGTCAGTTGACCGTCTTCTCGCCGGAACTGGAGACCGAGAGAAGCGGACGCACAACCGGTCTTCGAGGGCTTTCTTTCTGCAGTAGCGCAAGAGTGCGAGTTGGGACGGTCAGCGCGAAAGACAGGCGATACAGCGCAGCGTAGATCAAGCAAGGGACACAGGAAGGAGAGAGGCTCTTGAGCCGTCAGCGTACTGTACAAAGTGGCGTAGGACGGGTCGTCCTCGTTTGCGCGCAGATCAGTCCGTTCAAAGGGGAAGAGAAGGGAATGGGAGGCTCACCTTGCGAGGGCCTCTTCGCGTTCCTTCCTTTCCTGATCTGGCGTCGGGACGGCGGCCTTTTTGAACCGTTCGAGGAACGAGCCGTCGCTGCGAGCAGGCACAGGGGATCACGGTCAGTTCCGGTCGCATTCATCCACAAGGTATCCTGTTGCTCCGTTCACGGAATGTAGCAGGAAGACACTGCGCCGCATGAATAGCCCGGACTGACTTTGAGAAGAGGTTCTTTGGCTTTGCGGCTGTAGCGGCCGAGGGTTCGATTCGTTTCGGTGGGGCAATCAGCTTCGACTGCGGTTGCGGAGACTGCGTCGCCCGGGCGGCCGTGCTGGTCGAGGCGACGGGTGCAGGTTGAGGCGAGTTGGACATGGCTGCAAGTCGGAGATCAAGCTATAGAGCCGGGAGAGAGGAAGCGATGACGCATTGACGAATAACCGCGAACTACAGATTCATTATTCGCAGATAGAACCAATTCCCTATTCAGACTACACCGCCTCTCTACAATCTCTATTGCATTCGATTAGAATGCCCTAATAGTCGGGGGGGCTGCCAATGTCATCACCGCCGTCGTGGTCGCCTGCTGCTCCGCTCCCCCTTTGGATTCGCTCCTCTCACCTCTCTTCACCAACCCCTCGTGAGCACCCCCCGCACAGGCTTGCCAAAAAGAAAGCGCAACCTCATGTCGTTCGCATCACTCACGCGTCAATCTCTCGGCCTCGCCGCTCGTTCCGCCAGAACCTTCTCTGCCTCTGCTCGCAACATGGGGTCAGTCTCACCGGGTTCACTCCCTGTTCTTCGTTATCGTCGGGCATTGCAGAACTTCTACGGCTGCTCAGGTTCTCTCCCAGAGTATGCTGCCGCGTCGATTCGGAGGGAGCGGCGGGACCGGGACGGAATGGCGAGGCAGGAAGCGACTCCTTCCCCTGCATCCGCTTCCACCACTCCTTGGCGGTCGCTTAGAGGGCAGACGCTTGTAACAGAGCACAGCGCCCCACAGGCCGTGATGAAACGCCACCTCGTACACTGCCTGGAGCGTCAACCAGAGTCGGACACTGACGTCGCCAGCGCCCCCCGCCTCTCTACAGTGTCACTGTCGAGACCATCTCCCCCGGCGACGGCCAGAACGTGAGCTCGTGTTCTCGATCTGCGGCCGACTTCATGCATGTGCCTCCTGCTCATGGCTGACCTTTTTCGATCGCTCCCTGTTCCAGTTCCCCAAGCCCGGCCAGACCGGTGAGTCAGAATTGGAGATGCGCCGACCGTGAGGGTTCCTGTGAGCGCAGACAAGGCTGACGTCGAGCCCGGCGATCTCCTCGCCGGATAACGCGTTCTCTCCCAGTCCACATGGTGCGTTTGTCCTTCTGCTGCGGCTCTGGCGAGAGGCGATTGTCACAGGCCAGGATTGCTGATGGAAGCTTTGGAGCACGTCGCACAGCACTACGTCGGCACCCTCCAGTCGAACGGCTCCAAGTTCGACTCGTCGCGCGACCGCGGCCAGCCGTTCGTCACCCAGATCGGGTCAGTCTCGCGGAGCGCGCACTCTCTCCTTCAGGGATCCAGTCTCGGCCTTGTGCCTCTCGCAAGCATGCAGTCCTGACAAAGCCTGTTCCTCCTGACCTGTAGTGTCGGCCGTGTCATCAAGGGCTGGGACGAGGGTGTCCCGCAGCTCTCGCTCGGCCAGAAGGCCAAGCTCATCTGCACGCCCGACTACGCCTAGTCAGTCCTGGGCGCTCACCGATGCTCTGTCGGTAGGCGAATCAAACTGACCATGGTCGCTTTTCGCAATTTGCAGCGGCGAGCGCGGGTTCCCGCCCGTCATCCCGGCCAACTCGACCCTCATCTTCGAGGTGCGTACGGCCCCAGACCGCGCTGCTCACCCTTCACATGGCGCCGCTAGTATGCTGCACGAGGCTGATGCGCAAGGGGACTACGTTCGCACAGGTTGAGCTCCTCAAGATCCAGTAAATGTGCGGCTTCGCGGCCGTCGCCCACGCTCGCGAACTCGCCTTTTCCTCGGTTCTCGCGGACACCTCCTCTCGAGTGTCTGAGAGAGGACAAGAGGCGATAAGCGGTACGGGGTGACGGCCTAGAGCGCGGTAATATTTGCGCGGTTCCTCTCCGATCGGGCCGTTCTATGCTGAAACAGAAAAAAGAAGTATCTTCTGCATGCCAATGCTCACTGTTTGTGAGAGGATGAGCTGTGGGAAAGACCGGTGTCTGGTTGTGGCCGGTTTCAAGATGAGCGAGAGTCCCGATGCCCGAGCACACGAGCTAAATCGAGACCGACACGCGTGAGACGGCCTTCCTCCACGGTCCCGGACCTCATATCGAGAATGGACACGGTCGATCGAGCGCTCGCCTACGGGTGGGAGCACCCCGTCATGTTCACAGTGTACGCCCGGTGTTCGCCCTTCTCCCTGTCGCGGGCCCCACTTGCCGCCGCGGCACACTCTGACACGCTCTGTTGCGCCGCCCTACAACCGCGTACAGGATCTCATCCATCGCTGTACTCGTCACTTGGGCCATCTACATCTATGCGCGGGCGTTTGTCCGCCCCTACGTGTCCCACTTGAGGGATATTCCCGGTCCAGAGAGGGACTCGGTCCTCTGGGGATCCTTGCCAACGATCCTCGAGGCGGAACCGGGCAGACCCCTCGTGAAATGGATCGAACAGTACGGCAACGTCATCAGGTACTCGGGCTTCTTCGGGTCAGTCTCAGTTTCGGCCTCTGCGAACCTCCCGTCCCCTCGTCGACTCGGCGCGCTCCCTCGATCCGGGTCGTGAGAGCCATCCTCGTGTCGCCGTCTGGCTCGGCTGGCTCTCGCTTCCCCGGCACAAACATGCACTGATACGATTCGCGCTTCTTCTAAAATCACGCAGCGAAGACCGCCTGTCCATCGCCGACCCGACCGCTCTCAACCACATCCTCGTCGCGCGCTCGTACGACTACCCGAAACCGGACGAGATCCGAGGCGATCTCGCCATGATCCTCGGACGTGGCGTCTTGTTCGCAGAAGGTGAGCGACGGCTCACTCTTGGTTCTGAGAGGTTACGCGTCCGCCACGCAGCCGCCTGGCGAGGCCGCTTCGCAGACTTGACTCTGCCTCAGCCGGCTCGATGCGCTCCTTCTCAAACGACGACCTCGGAGCAGCGTGACTGAGAGTCCCTTTTGTCGCACACGCAGGCGACGACCACCGCCGCCAACGCCGGATCATGAACCCTTCGTTCGGGCCGGCGCACCTGCGCGAACTCGTCCCCGTCTTCTTCCAGTACACGCACCAACTCCGCGACCTCTGGCGCGACATCCTCACCGAAAACTCTGACACGTACCGCGACGAGCATGCGTTCAAGGACAAGGCGGCCGAGGACCGGTACTATGCAGGCGATTCGGGTCGGAAGGAAGGTGAAGTGGTCCTCAACGTGGTCGGCTGGCTCAACAAGCTCACCCTCGACATTATCGGAGATGGTACGTGCTCTTGTCCGCTTCGTGTCTATCCGCTGCGACGGTGAAGACTGATGGAAAGTCTGGCAGCTGGCTTTGGTTACCAATTCAACTCGCTCACGCCCGGCTCGTCCAACAAGCTCGGTCGCGCCTTCAGCGGCATGTTCTCCCCCTCGGCTTCGGCGCGCCGTCCGTCCGCCGCGCGTCTCGTGTACCAACGGTTCCTCGGCCAACTCGTCCGCGCCGTCCCGATCCTCAAGATCGCCGACTGGATCCCGAACGAGCGGATCCGGAAAGTTAGGGAGGCGTTCAAGACGGTCGAGAGCGAGAGCAACAAGATCATCGAGCTCAAGATGGGAGATGCGGTCGAGAAGGACGGCGTCGACAGCGTGCGCGGTGCCAAGGACTTGATTGCGCTGCTGCGTGAGTTTGCTGGGCCTTACTCTTGATGCGTCTTCGCATGCTCACCTAGACTGACCTCTGGTTTGCGCCGCTAGTGAAATCGACGCAAGGCGAAGGGAAAGCGCGCATGACGCAAGAAGAGCTCCGAGGCCAACTCACCGTGAGCGGCGTTCCGGTCACTCCTCGGCGATGTCATGCGCCATGTATTGATCATCCAGCGGTCGAGCTTAGACTTTTCTCCTCGCCGGACACGAGACAACGAGTACGGCGACGACGTGGTGCCTGTACGCGCTCGCCGAGAACCAGAAGATTCAAGCCAAGCTCAGGCGCGAAGTTCGCGAGGCGCGCCGCAAAGTGTACAACGACGGGCGCGACGAGCTCGACAGTCGCGAACTCGATGCTCTCCCGTACCTCGATGCCGTTTGCGTGAGCTCATGTTCCGGACCTCGAGGCCTTCGATAGACAGAAAGCGTGTCTGTGCTGACTGCTCGTGACCTGCAGCGCGAAGTTCTGCGCTTTGACCCGCCCGTTACGGCGACGATCCGCCACGCTGGTGTCGAAGACCAAGTCCCTCTCTCGAAGCCGATCCGGTCGGCGCGCGACCCGACCAAGACTATCTCGATGATCCCGATGAAGAAGGACCAGATCATCTTCATCCCAATCTACGCCATGAACCACTCGAAGGAGATCTTTGGGCAGGACGCCGATACGTTTCGGCCAGAGAGGTGGATCGAGAGCGAGCAAGGGACGGGCAAAAAGATCGAAGGCGGGACGGGGGTGTGGAGCAACTTGTTGACGTTCATCGCGGGTCCGCGGAGCTGCATCGGCTACAAGGTGCGTCGCAGCGATGTTGTTCCCTCCTGGATGGCGTCGAGTTGACGTCTTTTCTCTTCGCACAAGTTTGCCGTCCTCGAGCTCAAGGCGATCCTGTCGGTCCTCGTCGACACCTTCGAGTTTGACGTGCGCGACTCCAACTTTAAGGTCGAGCGCCGATCCGTCATCGTGACGCGCCCGCTCGTCATCGGCGAAGAGACGGACGGGAACAAGATGCCGCTGCGGGTCAGGCTCGCCCCGACGGATGATTGAGCACATGGAAACTGCGAGCCCATTTCTCCTGTTGTAGCGTTTCTTTCGGCATATCTGTTGAGCTGTCGCAGGCGTTCCAGCAGAGCCTGGTGCCCGAGCCTGAGATCGTGGGCGACCGACTCTCTTGCGTGACCGCAAAGACAAAGTACCGCGAAAACAACGTCAACATTGCTCCACACGGCATAGTGCTGGCTCCTGCAAAGCTCTACACAGACGTCGACAGAGACGCTTAGTAGACCTTCTTGGCGGCGAGCTGGAGGTGGGACGAGAACTCCTCGAAGGGCGCCGGGGAGGGCTGCGTGGCGCGGGAACAAGAGTCAGTCTCGTGTACAAGCGTCAACTCGAAGCGAGTCGGAGCGCACCTCGATCTTGGTCCAGAGGTCCGGGGTAAGGAAGCCGTAGGTCGCGGTGATAGCAGCGTACGAAGCCTTGATGAAGTTACCCATGCTGTTTTGCGCGCGAGGGGCACGTCAGCCACTGCGGATCTCAAGGGGTAGAAAAAAGGGGCGCAAACGCACGTCGAGGTGTTACCACGCGACTGGGTGTAGCAGTCCTCAACACCGGCGAGCTGGAGCATGCGCTTCGAGGCCGGGGCAGCGACGATACCGGTACCGCGGGGCGCCGGGATGAGCTTGACGAAGACCGAACCGGCCTTGCCCTCGACCTTGCAAGGAACCGTGTGCGGCTCTCCGAGCTTGTTGCCCCAGTAACCACGACGAACGGGGATGACCGAGAGCTTGGCGAGGACGATGGCACCGCGGATGGCGGTGGCAACCTCCTTGGCGCACTTGACACCGAGTCCGACGTGGCCCTCGAAGTCACCGATGGCAACGAACGCCTTGAAACGGGTACGCTGACCGGCACGGGTCTGCTTCTGGACGGGGTGGATCTGCATGACCTCATCTGGAGTGTCGCGCGGTTCGCGTCAGTTCCCGCCGCTCGCTCCAGGCCGTCGACGCTGAACGCAGCTCACCCTTGAGCTTGGGGAGGAGGATGTCGATGATCTGGTACTCCTTGATCGGGAGCGAGAAGAGGTAGATCTCCTCGATCGACTTAATCTTGCCGTCCTTCACGAGACGCCCAAGCTTGGTAACGGGGACCCTGCACGCACCAACGTGAGGGTCAGCATAATGCTGAAGGGGCACGGGGAGCGGATGGGAACGCACCACTCCTTCTCCTCGTCCTTGCGGGCACCGCGACGGGGACCGCGACGCGGTCCACGGCGGTCACCTCCACGGCCACGGCCGAAGCCACCACGTTCACCGGCAGGAGCAGACATTCTGTGCAGACGTTCGGGGAGTCAGCGCTGCGAGGGGAGAGCGCTGGATATATAGAATGTGGTCGAGATGCGGCGGCGGGAAAAAAAGTGCGTGCAGCCGGAGCATGCGAGGTCGATCACGCCCAGCCGTCCTGCCCTCGCACACGCTGCAGAGACACGCCTGATTCGTCCTAGTGCCGCCTCTCGAAGTTGCCTAGATCCTCCGCCGCAACCCTGGCGTCCTGTATAGCCGGGCACCTGTCCTGGCGAGATCCGCGAGCACGCTCGTCGTCGACTTCCTCCCGCCTTTGCTCCTCTTCTCGACCTCTCTGGGCCGGGCGCGTGTCGACTGGACGCTAGTCGTAGGGTGTCTCGTACGCTGTAGGTGGTGTATAGCTCACTTTATTGAGGAGGTAGCGGGGCGAGTCGACGTACAGAGATTCAACCCGCAAACTCGGTCGAGCCAGCGCGCGCGACTCCAACTCGCCGCGGCGACCAACTTTTCTCGGCTCGCGCTTTTCCACACAGTAGCACGCCTACACTTTACTTCGGCTTATTCAGGTAGATCTGCAGCGAGACAAGATCTACAGTGTGTACACTATATTGCTATTTCTCTGGTGCTGTCGAGAGTGAATAGCAGCCAGGAGAAGCAGAATTTCTTGCTCGAGAGAGACAGGGGGGATCCGGAAGGTTTGCCGTCGTGCGCGGCCGGCGCGCGCGAGTACAAGAGCAGGCGAACGGCCGCTACTCTTCTCTTCTTCCTTAAGACCACA
>PJQD01000007.1:0-47276 GCA_002922495.1 Rhodotorula taiwanensis | reverse complement strand
GGGGGGGGGGTCAGTTTTGTGCGGGTCCGAGACTGCCCGCGACGTGACACGAGAAAAGCGACTCGCCTGCCTGCTCTGTTCTTCCGAGATTTCTTCGCTCGCGCGCATCTGGTTCAACCTGATCAACCACGCCAACATTTTGGGCCTCCCTTCCCATTCGCCGTCTTCGGACGGCGCGGTCCGGTGTTGGCAGAAGCGAGAGTAGGACTGCATCAAGTCGGTCAAGAGCGGGTGGAGTTGGTCTTTGGCGCGCAGTTTCAGCTTGAGCGCGTCCATAAAGGTGATAAAGTTCTGCTCTCGCACGCGCGGCGCTCCTCTCGTCAGTTCAACATCCCTTTCTCTACCTCTGACTTGAACGCGCGCGCACCTGAGTGGTTTCGGCGACGGATTTCGCCGTCTCGTCCGCGCTGCCGGGACCTCCCCCTCCCCCTCCTTGAGGTGTAGTGGTCGCTGGATGTGAGCCCGTCATCGTCATCGTCGTCGAGTCGTCGCGGTGATCTCCGCCTGGGTGTTCGACCGTCGCTGGTACGCCGACCCGAAGTCGGTGCGCCGCTGCCGTGCAATCCATCTGTGCGGCACGACTAGATCAGCGCCCGCCCGAACTCGGCTCGACGATGCGCACGCCCGCTGCGCACCCTGTACTCGAGCATGAACTGGTCGAGTTGGACGTTGCCTGTTCCTCCGAGGAGGTTGACGATCGTCTTGTACTGTTGCAACAGTTTCAAGCACTTTGGGTGGTACTCTTTTGCCTGGACCGAGTCTCGGACGTAGGCGCGTTCGAGGTAGTCGAGGGTGAGGATCAACGAGTACAGGTTGGCGAGTTCGGCGATGCGTTCCCGGTCTGCGTTCGAGTGAGAGAGGCGGACTTCCTGTTGAAGGCGGAGGAGTGTGGGGCGGCAAGCAAGCGACGAGGCGGATCAGTCTGGCCCGCCCGCCTGCCGAGGAGGAAGGGCTCAGGTGGGGACGACGTTACCTCGTCTAGTGAAAAGGGTCTCGAGATGGCCGTCATCGTGTGTAGAGAGCGCGAGCGCAAGAGGCGACTCGACACGGCTTCACGCTCATCTTCGACTCACTCGCCGACCTGTCACCCTGCACCCTGGGAACCCTCGCTGGTGATGCAGCGGATCAGGAGGGCAGTCCGTCAGGCGACCCGGTTCGCCGCCCAGCTCGTGTCGGTCGCCCAAATCTTGTTGTTCTTGCCGCTGACTCTCGACATTGCCGGCAAAGAATGCATGCGTGCGTCCCTTCCTACACTCACGGACGGACTACAGCTGACCACTCGGACATGTGGCAGTCGCGCTGTCCCTCTTGTTGACCTTGTCGTTCGGGTTCTCGGCGACCCTGCACCTCGCCGTGAAAAACACGCGCCTCCGACCTCTGTCGACCTGTGTCGCTTGGTCACAACCCCTCGTCATTCCCGCCCTCTTGCTCCTCACCCTCAACCTCTACTCGTCGCCGTCCTCCACCTCCTCCTCGGACTCGACCGCCACCGCAACGGCGATGATCGGTGACAAACTCTTGAGACGGCCGCTCACGGCAGCCAACACTCGCTACGGATCTACAGCCTCGTCACTCCCGATCCCTGCTGCCGAAACCCTCGTCGCTTATGCCCGCGCGAGCCCGTTCCACTGGGAACGCCTCCTCCGAACCCTGTCGCCCGTGTTTGTCATCCTCGAAGGGTTGTGCACCTTGTTGTGCATCCAGGCGATGAGTCGGTTCACGCTCGCCCGCGTCGAGACGAGCCAGAGTCCCGATTTGGCGAGGATGGCAGTCTTGATCGTCGCCGCCGGAGTCTACGTCGCGAGCGCCTACTTTCTCTGGGAGGTGAGTGAGCGCGCCGCGCGCATTTGCTGCTGCTGCTGTCCCCGAACGTTTCAAGGTGTCTCCCACGTCCTCTAACTCGCTTTACTCGGCTCGCACGTACGCGTGGCCCCCTGCAGAGTTACGGCGCCGTCCCGGACCGGATCTCGTCGACCCTGATCGGCGTCGCCGTCACGACGATCCTGTTCCTGAGCGGGATCAGTTTCTCGATCCACAAGGGGAACGTGATCGAGTCGAGCCTCATGCTCGCGTACGCCGTCTTTCAGATCTTTCACTTGTCGAGCCGGCCCGAGATGTACACGGGCGGGTTGCTCCGTCATGTGTTTCGCGCGACGGGGACGAATGGACACCCGCCGTTACCGCCCGTCGTGTTGCAGTCGTGCGTCTGTTTCTTTTCGGAGGGAAAAAACACGCCTCCCCGAGCGCATGCCCATTTTTCGAGCTGACAGCGAGTTGACGATAATGCAGGCTCGACGCGGTCAGTAAGGCCGTGTCACAGACGTTTGGAGCCGGTGTCGAGTTTGTCATGGCCGCGTGCGTTATCCTTACCCAGGTTCTCCTCATACACGAGGGGGTCGTCTCGACGAGCGCGCAGCAGCTGACTGACTGAATCAACTTCGCTTTCCCTCCCTCCCTCTGTCTCCGTTTTTCCCTTGGACTTGCGCTTGCCCGTCCGCCCGTTTCTCGCAACCGCCGACCGCGCCCCCGCAGCTCGTCGGCCTTGCCCCTCTCGGTCCTCGTTACCTTGTTCTACCGGGTCGCCGTCCTGTACGCCGCGACTCGGATCGTCCTCAGGTTGAAACGCCAAACGGGCGGGTACGCCGACGATAAACGGTTGAGCGACGAGGAACCTGCTGCGAGGGTCATGACGATCGGGTTGGCGTACGCTCGACCGCTCCTCATTGCCGGTGAGTTGCCTCTTGCCCGTGTCGGGTCGTTTCGTAAGTAAACCGGACTGATGAACTCCCCGTTCCGTTTCCTTGCTTTCGCTCGCTCGCTCACGCAAAAACAGTTTACACCCACTTGCTCGTCCTGTCTTCGTCGTCGCCGTCGGACCAAGTGTTTTGGCGATGGGGGAACGTGTTCCTCGTCCAGTTGTTGTGGGCGATCGAGATCCGGTTGGGTCAACACCTCGATGATGATCATGAAACCGCCGCCGGTGGTGGTGCGGGTTCTTCGACGGCGACGGCGACGGGAGGAGGAGGAGGGAGTGTCTCGTTGAGTGCGGCGGCGGCGGCGACCGAGGCGGGAGTCGAGGCTGCAACGACGGCGGTTCCGGGCTGCGGGAAGGCGGCGACCTTCCGAGGTGGTGGTGGCTCAGTCAAGGTGTGGAAGGGCGACTGAAAAGCGACCTCGCTGTCCTATTTTTGCAATCACCGTGTATAGTCTCTCTATACCCCCTCCTCCCTTTGCCTGTAGTCCGAATCTGCTGTGAATTATCGAGGCTAGGGCGCCAAGTTCCGCGGAGCCGACGCGGTTCACCGCGACCTGGCGTTGTTCCTTTGTCTGAAGCCAAACAGCCCCAGGGTTAGCTCAGCTCGGAGCATACGAGGTTCTTTACACTGATCGCTGACTCGACGCGTCCCTCTCTCTCTCTGCGCTGTACGCTCGCTCGCACGCTCCTCGTCGTCGTTGTCTTCGTCGTCGATCGTTCGACTTGTCGTTCTCTTCCTCTGTCTCTCTATACGGCGCGCCTTACCAGTCGATCATGTCTTCAGCTCAGGTAAGAGTCTCTCGCGCCCTCACACAAGTGCAGGGGCTGATCTCTTCGAGCGGACGCGGCGCGCAGAAACGGGACGCGTTCTTGTCGGTGTGGCCGGCTCTCGTCGACGAACTCGTCGCGTACCTCAAAGGCGAAAACATGCCCCAAGAGGCGGTCGATTGGTTCCGCAGGGTCAGTACTCTTCTTCCTCCTCCTTCTCCTCGGCGGACTGGATTGGCGGCCGGGTCGGGCCGACTGGCGTTTGGTTGTTGACAACCTCCTTTCCCCTCCCACTGGACTTCGGAACGACACAACAGAACCTCGACTACAACACGCCGGGAGGTACGCATTTCGGTGGCTCCCCTCGCTCGCGTACGCACGCACTTAGACGGACGACGATGACGCTGACTGCCCCTCCGCGCGCGCACGACCACTCTCTCTCGACAGGCAAGTTGAACCGCGGCATCGCGACGGTCGACACGGTCGAGATCATCAAAGGCTCCGAACTCGACGCCGACGAGTACAAGCGCGCTGCGATCCTCGGCTGGTGCATCGAATTGGTGCGTTTGTCGGACCCTTTCCTTCCTTTCAACTCGAGCGCTCGCTCGCCCGCTTGCTTGCTTGCTTGCTTGCTTGCTTGCGAGACCTGACTCGGGTCGCGCACGCACACACAGCTGCAAGCGTACTTCCTCGTCGCGGACGACATGATGGACCAAAGTATCACGCGCCGTGGCCAGTCGTGCTGGTACCGAGTGGTGCGTCCAAAACGGGGCGCCTTTCTTTTTCCCTTGACGACTCCTCTTCCGTGCGCATCTTGTGAGCGGGTGAGCTGATAGGATCAAGAACGTCGGTACGCACAGGAGAATGTCGGCAACATTGCGATCAACGACGCGTTCATGCTCGAAGCGGCGATCTACTACCTCTTGAAGAAGCACTTCCGGCAGGAGAAGTACTACGTTGACCTCCTCGAGCTGTTCCACGAGGTTCGTCGTCCCCACCAGCGAACCGCTGATTCCGCCCTCCTTGCTTGCGGCTTTTTTTTTTCCCTGAAGGTGAGGCTGATTGCGGAAGCGGACCACGTTACGCACAGGTGACGTTCCAGACCGAGATGGGTCAGTTGATCGACTTGATCACGGCGCCCGAGGACGTCGTCGACCTGTCCAAGTTTTCGCTCGAAAAGTAGGTCGCGCGCGCGCCTTCCCTCGCTTCCTTTGACCGCAAGGACATTCGAGCTGACCAGGACCTGCGCGCTCCGTCGCCCCGCAGGCACCACCTGATCGTCGTGTACAAGACGGCGTACTACTCGTTCTACCTCCCCGTCGCGCTCTCGCTCCACATGGCCGGCGTCACTTCGCCGTCGGCGTTCCAAAAGGCGCTCGACATCCTGATCCCGATGGGAGAGTACTTCCAAGTCCAGGACGATTACCTCGATTGCTACGGGACGCAGGAACAGATTGGCAAGATCGGGACCGACATTGTCGACAATAAGTGCGGGTGGTTGATCAACAAGGCGTTGGCCAAGGCGACGCCGGAGCAGAGAAAAGTGCTCGATGTGAGTCTTTCCCGTTAACATCATTCCTGCTCGGGGCAGACGAAGCGGGCGCGGGAAAAAATGTCGTTGCGTCGCCCGCCCAGCTCGACACGCCTTGGGAGAAGGAGCTGCCGGGAAGCAACAGCTGACCGCCCTCTCACGCCGACGCACTTGAAAAGGAAAACTACGGCGTCAAGTCGTCCGAATCGGAAGAGCGCGTGAAGGCCCTGTACCGCGACCTCGACCTCGCCGGCGAGTTCGAGCGGTACGAAGCCGAGTCATACGAACGCCTGAACGCGTTGATCGACGAGATCCCCGAATCGGGATCGGACGATGGGTTGAAGCGAGAGGTGTTCCAGTCGTTCCTCGCAAAGGTGTACAAGCGGGTGAGTTCAGGCTGGGCGCGCGTTCACTCACGGGTGCAGCCCCCCCTCCTCTCTTGGCTCAGCTTTCCCCGTTGCGGTACTGCTAGGCAGCTGTGCTGACTGCTCTTCTCGGTCTCGCGCAACAGCAAAAGTAGACGGGGCCGATTTTTACTCCGGTCTCGCCTGTCAGTCTAGAGAGGGGGTCTGCAATCTTCGCAAGATTACCAATTTTTTTCGCCAGCGCTCGAATCGTGACTCTGTACGGGCTGCAACCGTCTCGGCGAGTTGCTCAATACCAGCCGAGCCAGCTACGCCAAGTCGCGGCCGGCGCGCAGTGCGACCAGCGAAAGTCACTGTAGTCCGGGAAGGTACACTTGCGCCAAAAGTGGACTTGCGACCACGGGTACAGGGCCTGTCACGAACGCGCAGTCTCGTCAGTGTCCCTCCCCGTGACTGACTGATCGTGAGCGGGGGCGAATGCGGAACTTGCCGTGCAGAGACCGGACTGCTTGTCGGTGTACCACGAGACGCCGCCGTTCGTCTCCCAAGTCTTGTTCCGCATCTCCTTGCGTAGGCGGGCGTACCGCTCGTCTTCGGCCTTGCGCGTCACTTCAACAAAGGGCGCCGCCGCCTTCCTGGTCGACCTGGACGAGATCGGCTGCGAATCGGATCGGAGTGCAGCGACGACGGGTCGGATCATATGGAACGCGAGCGACAGTTGACATTCGGACGTAAAGATGACGGAGGAGTGACCCGTCGTCGTGTTGGGACCCATGAGCCAGAAAAAGTTGGGGAATGACGAGACGCAAGTCCCTTGAAACACCTTGGAGCCGGTTTCCTTCATTCGATCTTGAAGCGATTCGCCTTCGCTGTTGTAGAGCTTGAGCGGGAACATGTCTGGGCGCATCTCGTCAGTGCCGACACAGTTGAGCTCGAGAGAGGACTGCTCACAGTCGCGGACTTTGAACCCAGTCGCGAGGATGACCACGTCGGCGCGCAGCTCGTGCCCCTTCTCGGTAAACACCGTCGTGCCTTCCGCTTTGACAACGGCGTCGTCCGAGAACAGCTCGACGTTCGGTTCGTTGAGCGATTGGATGTAGCCCATGTCAAAGACGCGGCGCTTGCAGCAAGAAAGGGCGGGTTCAGCTTGGAGGTGGGCGAAGGCGTCGTCGCACGACGACGAGTCTCACCTTGGCGCTGACTTCGTGATCCGGCTCAAGAACCGGCCAGTACCGTTGCGGCGCCGTGCTCTGGGCGCTGTACGCAGAGACTAAAAGTTCCAGTCGCCCCGCCCCGAAGCTCGATGAAAGGGAAAAAAGGCGGGCGACGCACTACTTTGTAATGACCTGTTTGAGCTCGGAGCGCTTCTTGGCGCCTTCTGTGATGTCGCTCAGGACGAACTGTCTTTCAGCGAACCAGAAGATCGCGCTGCGGAACAACCAGCCAAGCTTGTCGCGAGAGCGACGTCAGCAACACGCAGCGACACGAGTCAAATCGGTAGCACGCACGCCGATGACGTAAGAGATCAGGGTGCGGAGGAAGGGATGATCGGGGATCGGTGGGCGTGGGAGGAACGCCTGACGAGAGCGGGCGACCTGCTTGACGGATTTCGCCGTGTGGCAAATCGCCGGAACGATTTGCGCGGCCGAGCAGCCTGCAACGCGTTCTTACCGTCAGTATGCATACGAGCAGAGGTGATAATAACGCCATGGGCTCACCGTTCCCGACGACGACCACGTCCTTGCCAGCGAGGTCGTAAATTTTGGGATACCGCGCCGAATGAAACACGTCGCCTTTGAACGATTTCGGGTCGAAAGGCGGGTCTTGCGGAATCGCCAAGCCTCCGAGGCACGCAAACAGAATGTTGCAAGTCCGGCTGCGGACCTCGTCGGTCTCGAGGTTGCGGACGCGGAGATGCCACAGCCCGTCGTCCCTCGAGAAGCGGGCCTCCTCGACGACGGTCCGGTAGACGATGTTGCAGAGTTCGAATTTGTCACGAACTTCATGTAGGTCTGCGCGCCGGGCGCGACGCGTCAGCTCGGTAGCTCGGACTGTGGCACTCAAACAAGAACGCACACTCCTGAATGCGCTCTCGGCTCGCCCAGTCGCTTTTGAGGTGATAAGCCGGGTAGAACTGGCGTTTTTAAACTGATTGAGTGCCACGATACGAGGCGCTTTACAAGATTTGGCTCACCGAGAACGAGTAGAACGAGATCGGCACGTCGCATGCGGCACCTGGGTACCGCTACCCGGCCGGGACAAGGGACATTGAAAGTCAGCTCCTGCACCTCTTTCCGCCTCATTCGATCTCGACTTGCGTTGACGTTCCATGTTCTGTCTCGCGAGTGCCCAGACGGGTCGAGAGTCAGTTCGGCGGTTCGGCGGGACGTCGAAAAGCGAAAGGTACTCACCCGCCGAGGTCGTCCGTCTTTTCGCTGCGAGCATGCGCGTTCGTGCGTCAACGAGCACGCCCGCAGATGTGCGCGACAACCTGCCTGTAGCATGCCGCGGAGGAAAGGGATCGGCAGGTCGACTCACTAGACGAGGACGTCGTCGAGGCCAAACTTTCTCTTGAGCTGGATCGCTGTCGCCATCCCCGACAAGCCGGCTCCCATCACGACGCTGTGCGTGCGAACGGTCACCCTTCAGCCTCGGCCCATTCCGATACTGAGCGCAAACTGTTTTGGGGGCGGAGGGAAGGAAGGGGCTCGGGCGCACCAGGTGGAGTGTTCCCGATCATCGCTGGCTGAAGGTGGTCCCATGACGGCGGCCGCTCTCGAATTCATGGCGGCGGCAGGGGGTTGTTGATGTTCGAGTTCGTCAAGAGCGAGAAGTGCAGCGAGTGAGAGCCGTGCGCAATAAGCAACGAGGGCGAGTCGAGGCGAAGCTGCGGACGGGCGAACCAAGTCAAATTGCCGAAGGAGGCTTGGAAAGAGAGATGATTGGATCGCTCACAGCAGCGGGCCCGTCCGAATAGCTCGGCAGCTGGGAAGGAAGATGGGTCTGAGCGGGTACTTCGTTCGCGCGAGCACGTACGAGAGCGATGGCGGCGCCGAGAATTGTGGAGGTCGCCGCCCCACTCGGCCCGGAACGGGTAGACCCGGCCACGTCAACTATCCGCAGCACAATTTGACAGCTCGGAGACGGCATTACAGAATCAAGACTCGTCAACTCGTGCCCCCAGATGGAAAACTACCACCACCCGAGGTAACTCCGCCACGTCCACGGTCCGCTGCAGTTGGTCCACTTGAAGTCGCTGAACGACGGGAACGCGCACTTCTGCCAAAAGTGCACTTGCGTCCACGGGTACAAGGCCTGCAACACTGGCACTTAGAGACTTGCTCTGAGTCTCTTTGAGAGGAAGGGAAAAGAGACTCACGGTGCACAACCCGGTCGCCTTGTCGACGTACCACGCGACGCCGCCCTTGCTCTCCCAGACCATCCCCTTCATCCGCTGTCGCAGCTCGGCATAGTACCGGTCTTCGGCGGCCCGCGTCACTTCGACGTACGGTGCCGGCTTGATCAACTTGACGCGCTGCTGCCGCCCTTTCCCGAGCGCCGCCAAAACGGGTCGGATCAAGTGGAACGCGAGCGCGAGTTGCGCCTCGCTCGTAAACAGGACCGAAGAGTGGTTCGTCGCCGTGTTGGGACCGAGGATCCAGAAAAAGTTGGGGAACGAAGAGACGCAGGTGCCTTGGTACGTCTTGACGCCGGTTTGGTCCATCCGCTCCTGGAGCGACTCGCCTTCGCCGTTCGTCACCTTCATCGGGAATAAGTCTGCAGGGGTTATAGCCCAGGCGAGTGAGCAAGACCAGCGCTTGTAGACCGTCGATGGCGACTTACAGTCTCGAACCCGGAAGCCCGTCGCGAGGATGACGACATCCGCCTTCAGCTCGCGACCCTTCTTGGTGTACACCGTGTTCCCCTCGGCGCGTTCGACCGAATCGTCTGCGACGAGCTCGACGTTCGGCTCGTGCAGCGAGCGGTAGTAGCCCGCGTCAAACACTCGGCGCTGCGCAACAGAGTCGGGTTAATCAAGAGGTGCTCTTTCGACGCTCAGCAAATGGAACGCACCTTGGCACCGACATCAAAATCGGCTCCGAGAAAGTCCCAGTACTTGTTTGGCGTCGTTTCTTGCATACTGCCACACGGTACGCCATCGTCAGCGTGATGCAGATTGAAAAGCGGGGGGAAGTCGTGGCGACTCACTGCGAGAGGAGCTCTTTCTCCGAGTCGGCGCGACCTTTGGCACCCTTCTCGATGTCGCTGACCTTCCACAGCGACTCGGTCACTAAGAACATGAGCAATCGGAGGAGTCGACCGACCTGCCCGTCGAGAAAAAAACCGAAAGAGGACACGTCAGCCCGGCAACTTCCACGCCCTGGCCATCGAGTGGTATGAGGTCTCTTACACCGGGGACGTAGTGCATGAGGAACCGCAGGAAAGGTCGATCGGGCGCCGCGATTCGCTTGAAGAAGGTCTGGCGGGACCGCGCGACTTGGGTGACGGATTTCGCTTCGCGGTGGATCTCGGGCATGATCTGAGCCGCGCTGCAGCCTGCGTGCGACGCCGAAAGAGTCGGATTTGTCAATCTCGAGCGCTCACAAAAACGAGCAAGTGGCTCGTCACGCCCAGGCTCAGCTCACCGTTGCCGACGATGACGACGTCTTTGCCCTTCAGGTCGACGTCTTCAGGCCATTCGGCGCTGTGGAACACGGGCCCGTTGAACTTTCGCGGATCGAACGGCGGCCGGTTCGGGATCGTCAACCCGCCGAGGCACGAGATCAAAATGTTGCACGTCCGTTCGCGCGTCGCACCCGATTCGAGATCCTGGACCGTCAGGTGCCACAGTCCGGTCTCGCGCGAGAACGCCGCCGACGTGACCATGGTCCGGAAGACAATGTTGTCGAGGTGGAACTTGTCCTGGACTTCATGAAGGTCTGCACGGCGGCCGAGCGCTCCCGTCAGGACCAGAGTGCGGGCGCTTTTGACGGGCTCCGAGCCTCTTACAGTGCAGGATCTCGGTCCGGCCGGCCCATTCGCTCTTTGTAGTCTCGGCACGGTAGGCAGGGTAGAACTATCCGAGTAACGACGTTAGCTTGCCGTCCGCTGGCGATTGGTCTCGGCATCTGCACCCACCGAGAACGAGTAAAAGCTGAACGGGATATCGCATGCGGCGCCTGCGGAGAGTGTCCGAGAGGCACGCAGTCAGATCAGCGTCAATTCCTTGCGTCAAGGTAGAATCCGCTTCATGCGCGTCTCGCTTCGTACCTGGGTATCGCTGCGGTGAGCCAGGTTGCGACGAATTTCGAGAAGCGAAGATGGTTTCGGCGAACGGGGCGAGTCAATCATGTTAGCGTTCTCGCGGTCAGGGATGCAGTGGTAGAGACTCCACGTACGTTCACATTCCAGGTTCTGCGTGCGAGCGAGCACAGGTCAGGTCAGCCGCGCCCGACCTTTGTGGCGCACACCCGGCCACTCACCCGCCAATGTCACCAGTCTTTTCGCTGCGCCGCATTGTTAAGAGGTCAGCGTTCCCTTTCGATGGAAACTCGTGTGCCAGATTCGGTAACACGAGGACCGCAGTGGAGGCGTGCCTCACTAGACGAGAACGTCTTCGAGCCCAAGGTGCCGCTTGAGCTGGATCGCTGCGGCCATACCCGACAGACCGGCGCCCATCACGACGCTGTTGCCATCCGAGCCGAGTCAGCTCGCTCAGTGTCTCTTCTCTTTGGACCGCGAATCGAGGTGGGGACGCCCAAAACGTACGCTGTGTAGTGTTCCTTTTCATCGGGTGCCGAGACTTGCACTCGGTTCGCGCTCGTAGCAAGCTCCATCTTTGACATTCGCTACTGGTCTTCAGTGCAACGAGTGTGTGCGCCGAGTCGAAGCACGTCGACACCGGACAGTTTGTGCGGCATCTTGCGCACTCTGCTGATGATCTCCGCGTTGAACGACCGCCGACGCGCCGGTATCGGACCGATCACCAATCTCGGGTGGGGAAACCGTCCGGAGTGTGGGGAAGTCGCTCCTCCTCGGCTGCGCGATCACTGTAGCCTCGCTCACGCAAGCGCTCACTCAAGCTCGCGATGTTACTGAACCGCACTTCTGCTTTGCTCCAGAGTCTGGCTCGTCGAGTCCCGTGCTGCTACCGGAGATCGCCCCTCCTTCCGATGCCATGAGACGGGTCACCCTTTCGAGGACAGATGGCTGGCTGGCTCGGTCTCTCTCGCCATCTCGCCCGGCTTACTTTGACCGTCCTAAATGGCTATGCAATGGCTGTCAACCTGCTCAGAAGTGGAAAAAGACGGAGGCTTTGCGATGTGGCTCCAGGTTGGTTCCGCATCCATCGCTCGCTCTCTGCCCCAGAAGCCACCAAGACCATAGCGATGTTCCCCTCCATCTTGGTCACCCTCGCCCTCGCCTGCCTGAGCGCGACCCACATCGCCGCCCTGCCAGTACCTCGCCTCAACAGCGGCGTTCTCCCCAGCGTTACTGGGTACGGCGCCGTTCGCCGGTCGACCTCGCAGCTACACATCGTCGCGGCCGATGACGAGGCCAACAAGCTCGACATGCGCGACCCCCGCAACTGGGTCGCCTCTGCCGATTCATTGATCACCACCACTGTGCCGGCTGCCGCGCATTCGAAGCGATCCCAAGGCGCGGCAATTGCCGCCGCCGACGACGACGAAGATGAGAGCATTTTCGCCTCCCTCGTCGCTCAAGACGCTTCTTACCTCGCGATCCACCGCGCTCAAATGCCGGTTCGTGACCTCACTTCGACGACGGGCGACTCGCTCGAGCCGAATGGCGTTCATGCCAGTCTGAGCGCGGCGATGGCGATCCGGCAGATCGAACAGCGTCAGGCTGAAGCCGACGTCAAGAAGCGCGAGCAGCAGGCGACGGTCGTCCCCGCGAGTGAATACGGACGGATGGACCGCCGACGTGGACAAGCGTGAGCGAGGCGCTGGTGCTCTTTCGCCCTGCCCTTTTGTCGTCCGTCCGTCGTTCGTCCAGGTCGGTGCGCGCCGTCGACCCAACCCTTACGCCGTACCATCCATCCTCCCTCGGTTCAATTCGATACATCTCAGTCGACTGGAGCGAATATGAGCGGCTCCGATGAACACCACCAGTCGAGAAGCGCGCCGCCTCGACTAGCCGGTCACTTAGCCCGATGGCACCAGATCCCCGCCATCGTCCACCGGCGCCACGCACACGGAACGTTATGCGCTCGAGACCCGGAGCGTCAGATCCGAGATGTATTCCACGCTCTCCTCTTTATTGAGCTCCATTGCCTGCTTCGTCGTGACCATGAGAGGCGATTCGGGCATCAACTTTGCTCGCAACACACCACAAAAGGTTCAAAGCGAGAGGCACAACGGGCGCAGGTAGAAGGTAAAGTAAGCCGAGATGGAATGCGATTCAGGCGGCGCGCCGAGCCTACGCTTTGCCCCGCCTCGGGTTGCGTCTCCCAGTCGGTGTCGCCACCTCGTCCTTTTTGACCTTGTTCTTCTTGGCTGCCGGTTTCGCCGACCGAGCCGCAACCCCTTCGCCCGATTCGCTGTCGTCGTTGTCGTCGTCGTCGTCACCGTCCTGCACCGAGTCGTCCTGTTCGACGTTGGCGCGCTTCTTGCTCCGAGGTCCACTCTCCCCGGCATCCTCCTCCTCCTTCTTTGCCGTCACCTTCGACGTCGATTCCTCGTCAGACTCTGCTCCAACCTTGCCTTTGCCCTTGCCTATGCCCTTCCCGTTCGCCTTCCCCTTTGCCTTGTTCTTCCCCTTCCCGTCGGTCCACTCATCCCATTCCTCCCAACCGCCCTTGTCTCCCATCAAGACACATGCCTCCCATAACTCGTCCGAAACGGGTTGGACGCTCAACCTCCCGCGGGACAAGAGCGCCGACGATCGGATCGCCGCGAGGTGAGAGGCGGTCAAGTACCGCGAGAGGGAAGAAGGGAGTTCAGAGAGGTCGGTGCGGGAGACGAGTTGGAGGAGGGCGAGAGGGATCGGGTGCGCGAGTTTCGAGATGAACTGCAGGTGAGAGAGGAAACGAGCGGCGGCCGTCAGCGACAAAGCGAGGAGAGGGGTTCGTTTCTTTCTTTTCTCGCGGGCAAGTGCGGGAGAAGAAGCGCACCTCGACGTCAACCATGTACCAAGTCGGGTCGTCCTCTTTACTCTTCGGGTCGTAGTAGCTGCTCATCTCTTTCTTACGTGTGAGCACCACCGTTTCCTGGGCAGAGATTGAAGGGGTACACGAGGGCGATAGACTCACGGGTGTTTCGGATCCCAGGCGTTGTAGTCGGGATATCCCTCTTTGCAGACGCGGGCGAGGCCCCGAATTCCCGGTTCTTTGCTATGCCGCGACGCGCACAATAGAGAGAGAGGGAGTCATTGAATCCGGAATCGCAGCGCATAGGTCGGCCGCGGCCCCCGGGTCCTCCTCTCTCGTGGACACTCGTGGACATGAGCGAGGACTGACCAGTTGGAAGCGTAGAACAAGCACTCGTGACCGAGTTTCATCCGGTCGCGCAAAAAGTTCTTGGCCTGGTGGTTCCTGCTCGCGAGAGGGAGGGAACGGCGGCCCGGGTGAGCGCCTTTGACGAGCGGGCTTCCCAAAGCGCGGCGCATTCACCTGACGCCTTCCCACGTCGTCGTCTGGGCGCATACAATTTCTCAGCATGCGGGTCCGACCGTTTGCGGCGACGGAAGGCAGGGAGGAGGGAAATCGAGAACGCACGCGCTTCTGTTCGAGGTCGTCGATCGAGAACCTGACGTCGATGCCCTTCTCGATTCTCGAGTCTGGTTCCGCCTGCGTATGCGTGCGTGCGTTTACATTGGGCGCGCGTGATATAGAGAGAGAGCCGAGTTGAAAGGACAAGTGGGGCGCGCGTGTCAGGGTTGTGTGCAGTTAGAGGTGCGGACCCTTTTTTGAATCCGGTTTGCCTGCGCACCTTGATGAGCCAGTGCGTTTCTTGCTTGTCCGGTGCCATGCGACTGTCTCGTCGTCGTCGGAGGAATCGACTGACGGGGAACGAACTGGACGACGAACAAAAAGTGATCGAGATCTGCAACCTCGACGAGGCGGTGCACTAGTGCGACGGCGAGGGAAATTTCTGCTTCCGCGCCACAACTCGACACCCGCTCAGATCTGAGCATCTGGTCTTTCCCGTTACAGAGCCAAAGCACCTGTCGCTCTTCTGGCTGCCAGTGAACCTCTCGCAGCACATGGCACCGACTCAGAAGAGCTTGCTCGACAGCGAGACGGGTCAACTACCAAAGCATGACCCGCTGTACGTTCCGCCGGCGCACCAGTTGAAAAAGTACCTCTACGCGAAACCTCACGTCCTCGCCGCTCACCCGGGCCAACTCAAGCACGAACCCGTCGAACCGGAACGGAAAAAGAAGAAGCGAGGGGCGGGCAATGTCGCCGATGTCAAGCTCGAACACCACTTGAAGCACTTGTCGGCGACCGCAAAGGCGTCGAGTCGTCACGCCCACGAACACGACAACTTGTTGCTCCCGTCCGACAACCACGGCTTGCTCGAGACGGAATCGGCGCTCGAACGGACGTGGCGGGTCGCGCAGGACGAGATCCTCGACGCGAGCGCCGTCTCGGCGCACGACAAACGGTTCTCGCTCACGCTCGACCAGTTTGGTCCGTACGCCGTCGACTACACTCGGAACGGTCGACACCTCGCGATCGCCGGCCGCAAAGGTCACGTCGGGACGTTTGACTGCGCGTCGTCCGCGCTCCACTCGGAACTCCACTTGAACGAGACGGTCCGCGACGTCAAGTGGTTGCACGACGAGTCGTTCTACGCCGTCGCGCAAAAGAAGTACGTCTACATCTATGACAAGTCGGGGTTGGAGGTCCACCAGCTCCGGAGCCACATCGAGGTGAACCGGATGGAGTTCCTCCCGTATCATTTCCTCCTCGCCACCATCGTGAGTTCGTATTCGCTCTGCCTGGTTGCCCCTCGAGCTGGAGGGTCTCCTTCTTTTTGACACACTCTGTGCGCCCTCGTCTGCAGGGCAACCCGGGCTTCTTGAAGTACCAGGACACGTCGACGGGCCAACTCGTGGCCGAACACCGGACGAAACTCGGTTCGTGCGATACAATGGCGCAAAACAAGCACAACGCGTTCATCCACCTCGGCCATCAGAACGGTGAGTGGGTGCTCCCGAACGAAAACAAGAGAGAGTTGCGCGGGTTCCGCTGACCTCCGCTGCGCCGCAGGCACGGTCACGCTGTGGTCCCCGTCCGTCTCGACCGCCCAAGTGAAACTCCTCGCGCACTCTTCCCCCGTCAGTGCGATCGCCGTCGACCCTTCGACGATGGGTTACCGGATGGCGACGGCGGGTCTGGACGGGTCGTTGAAAGTGTGGGACACGCGAATGTGGAAGTGCTTGAACGAGTACGGGTTGAAGAAGAAGGCGACGAGTTTGGATTGGAGTCAGAAGGGGATGCTCGGAGTCGGGTGGGGCAACCACATCTCGGTGCGTTTGCGCCCCGTTTTTGTTTTTTGGACATGCTCCAAGCTGCTGCGGGCGGACGGCAAACTGACCACCGCCAAGCGCGCGCGCGCCGACAGGTGTTCAACGACTTGTCGAAACCTTCTGCCTCGCCTCGTATGCCTCCACCGCCTTACCTCACGCACCTCTTTCCTTCGACGCCCGTGCACCGCGTCGCCTTCACCCCGTTCGACGACACGCTCGGCGTCGGTCACGCGCGCGGGTTCTCGAACCTCGTCGTTCCCGGAGCCGGTGAACCCAACTATGATTCGCTCGAAGCGGACCCGTACGAGTCGAAACGGCGCCGGCGGGAACGCGAAGTCAACGCGTTGCTGGACAAGGTCCCGATGGACCTCATCACGCTCGACCAGGACGTTTTGGGACGAGTCGATCGCGACGCGGTCAAGCCGAGGGCGACGGCGGTCGTCGACGCGAGGAGGCAGCAAGGGACGGCGGCCAAGGCGGAAGTGCCGTTTGCGAAAAAGAGTCGCGCCGAACGGTTACAGCTTCAAGGTCGGGCCGCCCTGGCCGAGGATGTCGACTTGTCCGACGACGGCGACGGCGACGGCGAAGACGACGATGTGGACGAGGACGCGCAACGTCGGGCGGACAAGGCGCAGAAGCGGATCGAGGCGGCCGACAACAAGAACCGGATGAGGGGCAAGAGTTCGGGGATCAAAAAGGCGTTGCGGAAGCGGAGGCGGAACGTCATTGACCCGCAGACGGTGCGTTTCCGCGCGCCAGGGCTCTACCTTTTCGAGGTGTATGGATGCTGACTGTTGTGCTGTGCAGGTGGCGCTCAAGGAGAAGCTCGAGCGGCAACGCGAGGCGAACAAGCGCGCCAAGGCCAACAAGCTCGCGCAGTCGCAGGCCGAGAGCGGGACGCAGAGCGCCCTCGACCGGTTCAGCATGAAGTAGTCCCGTCCCCCCTTGTTGTCATACTTTTGCGGAATTCGGTTCCTCCTTGGCTGGGTGCGCTTCTCTGCTGCGACACATCCGCGCCGAGACTCGTGTTCTCTGAAAAGGGTCAGTATGGCCGCTGCTGATGATCCATTCTTCGGACTGCGGACGATCCGATCCGCCGCGGCGCAAACACGTGCAAAAAATGCGCCGAGGAACCTTGTTGGCGCGCTAATGTCAGGCCCTCTGCTCTACGGCAGACTGACTTCAAGAGACGGAGGCTGAGACAAACTCTACCTGCGCTGGTCGCTCTACAGCTGCTGTCCTTGGCTCGACGCGAAGTCCTCCCCACTTGTTCGCCGTCGTCGATCAGTTTGACGCGCCGTCCGGGAAGTCCGGCTGCAGGGCAGGAGCGCGCTATGATTGCCGGCAGAGGCACGTCGTCTGCTACTGCCGTCACGTCCTCGGCGGATGGCAAACGTAAGAAACCGCCGGCGTGCGACCGGTGCAAGGTGAGTCTCACCTCCGATCGGCGCCGACTTTCACGCTTAACAACACGGCGAGAGCCGGTCTGTACGCTGCTTGCGCTTTCACGTTCGGACTCACTCAGAAAGTCGCTGCCGCCCGCAGGCGAAGCGCGTTTTGTGCCATCCGAATCCGGCCGGGTGTCCTCGTTGTCGAGAAAAGGGACTCGAGTATGTTCGGTCGCTGTGGACCAGACCGCATCGATCTGGGATGACGCAGCTCCATCCAGATGCATCACGACGCCGCCACTACGGCGAGGTCGACCGAGAAAGGACGAATCCGCACCGTCACCGAGACAGCGATCGGAACAGCCCGCCGCGGCAACCGGTATCGTCTCAGATTTGCCCTATCCACACATTCCAGTCTCGAACGTCGGCTCAGGGCTTGCCCCGACCCCATCCCAAAATGCCGTCGGCCGCCCCGCTCAAATTCTGAATCTCTCGTCCTCCGTTGCGGGCTCGTACGAGCCGTCCCTCAATGACTTGCGAGGCCCGGTCTTTCGAGCGGACGCTTCAAGTTCGGCCGCAATGGCGTGGCAGTCCATGCCTAACGCGGGCGAGATCGATTCGTTGGCGCGCCGCGTCTCGACTGGACTACCGAGCCTGAACCCGGAACTCGTCCGGCATCTCTACGATGGTGAGCGCCCGCATCCAATCTGCTTAATAGTGCATTCGACGACCGACGCTGTTAAACAACGAGACGCCCTACAGCCTTTCGACAGAGCCCGCATTTTGACGAGGGCCTGTCGCCGTTCTCGAGCCTGTTGCCGTCGTTGTCTTCGGCCTGGTGCGGCTGGCAGGTCGACCGATTGCCTCGCGAGACGCAGGCCCTCGCTTTCGCGTGCCTTTCGATCGGCGTCCTGTACTCGTATGATCCGAGCATCATCGGCGATTCGCCTTTCACGAGCTTCGCGAGCCTGCCGCAAGATCGCGACTTGCGCGAGTACGGGCGTCGCAGGAGACCAGCGTTTGAAGAGATGCGCGATTTGGCACTGAGGGCGGCCAAGGAGACGGACGTCTGGATGGAACCGACGATCGATAACGCCGCGGCGTGCAACATGCTCGACCTCATCACGCGCAAGGGCGAGTCGAGCTTTACTGGAAGCGGGACCTTCACAACGGACTGACGTGCTTCCCGTTCCTCGCGCAGACGAACTGTTGACGCTCGACTTGCGGCAGACTCGCCCATTCCTGCGATCCTACACTTCGCATTTGACGCACCTCGTCTCGCATGGGGCGGTCCGGCCGGTCGTACCTCTCGGTCTTGATCCCGCCGACGTTTCGCACCTCGTCTCGAATGATGCGATCCCGCAATCGGCCGATTATGGCCCGGCGATCCGGACGATCCACCTCGCTGGAGCGGTTTGCGCCGAGATTGGTCGGGGGACCATCACTGCGTGCGTTCGCGAGCGAGCGGATTCGGCTTCGCTCCCTTATATTGCAAGCTGATCGGATCTGATGACGCGTGCTCTTGCTCTTGCTTCGCACAGCTCGCAAGAGGACCAGGACATCATCTCGGAGACGACGGAACGCCCGTCGGTCAGGCGAGTCGAGCAGCAGTACCGGATCGCTCTGGCGGCGCCCGTACGAGATCAGTGGCCCGAGGCACACACCAGTAAGCTCTCCCCGTGCGCGCTCGGCATCCGGTCTGTCGTCGGATTAAGCTGACTCTTTCGCGGCCGTAGTCTGCCTGCTGTACATCGCGACTGCTCGGACTCTCGTCAACGAAGTCCTCGCTCGTGTGTACAATTGCTCTGGTTGCTCGAACAACTCCTTCACAACACACGCTGACCGTCGCGTGAGCAGCCCATCGACGGCGAGCCCCCGTGGACGTCGCCGCCTTGGTCCGCAATTTCGAGGCGATCCTCGCCTTGCAGTCCGTCTCGCGTCTGCACACGCAAGTCTGGGACCGCATCATTGCTCGGACGGCCGCCGCTTCGACCGATGCCCAGGCGCAAGATCCGATCCGGTCGTCAGTCTTGTTCCCGCACATTGCTCGGCGTCGCGTCCGCTGGACCAGGCTTTTGGCCGCTCAAGCCGTCGGCCGCTTCGGCGCGTTCGTCTGGGCGACGCTCGTCGTACCGTTCGTGACCGAAGTCACTCGCCGCGCTTCGCAAGCGTCGACTAGGCGCCCGGACGAACCGTTCAAGGCGCAGCACGACCGAGTGCAGCTCGAGCTGCTGCTTCAGCAAAGTCGGGCGCTCGTCCCTCACGCGGTCGAGGCGCAGGTTAAACTTTGGGAACGGTCACCTTCGTTGGCGTTGCTCGCCTTGACGAGGCCGATCGGGTTGGTCGAGACGTTCGAATTGTGGATTGATCTGGTCGAGGCGGGCCACTTGGTCGGGATACCACATCTCGCCAGCAGGTGCGCCAGCTCCGGGTGCTTCCAAAAGAGTTGTTGTCCCCCGAGCGCAGCTGACTCAAATGCTTGCGCGGGCAGCGCCGCGAAGGCTCTGCGACTCGGCGGGTGGGTTCATTCGTCAACCCGGATCGACCTCTTGATCGACCGACTCGACAGCGTCAGCCTGCACGCTGCGCCGCCCATCGTCATCGAGGCCGAGTCGGCTCGCCTGTATGAGATGCTCAGCGGTCCAGATCCCTTTACGGGACCTCTGCCGCCGACGCCTCCGCTCGACCTCGAGGCGCTCTTGGCTGAAGCGGTCGCCAGCGCCGACGCAACCGGTCCACTGCCGGCTCTGCCCCTCGCGACCGACTATACCGAGGCGACGCTCGCGTTGGACAACGTCGGAATGCTGGATCTGACGGAGCCGTTCCTTTTTGGCGAGACAATGTCGGCGTCGGATGCGTCTCCATTGTCGACATGGCCGCCAGAAGCATGGTCCGACTCGTCGCTAGCGCTCTAGGTACGGGTCGTGGATAGCGGCGCCTTGGTACGCTCGCTGCCGGCCGATTCGGAAGCGTGGCACTTGGCGCGCGCGTGGCGTATTGGCCTTTGGTCGACCTGTCGGCGCCGCTATATCAGCGCGAGGCCGTCTGTGACGTCGTGAGGAGGTGGGACTCGCTTGCAGGGGCATGCGCAGGACCGCTCTCGATCCGGATCGACCCGGCGAAAAAGCGTGACTCTTTGTCTCGTCTCGAGCGACAATCACTCGCCGGCAGGCCGGCTTTGCGAGACGGCGCACTTCTTTCCCCGAAGGTCCGAGCAGGTATAGCCGGTGAGGTAGACTCGAATGAACTTCGAGACAAGTCAAAATGGGATCCCGCAGTCGTGCTTTTGTCGTCACTGTCAGAATTTCGTTCGCGCCTTTGGGGCGGCCCCGGCTTCTCCTAGCATGAAAAGTCCAGCACACGAGCTCTGCGTGTCGGTGCATATCGCGCACGACCGACGCGGTTTCTCCGCCGAGTTTGCCGGCCGGCAGGCCGGCTTCAGGGTGATCGAGGTCGTGCACCGCCTCGAGCGTTCACTTCCCTATCGAACGCCAAACAGATCAACGACGAGACTACAAGCCTTAGCGAGACGAAGGTCGTGATCGCGGCATGAACGACAGCAAGCCTAAAAAGCCGCCGGCGTGCGATCGCTGCAAGGTGCGCCGTCTCTCGTCGACTTTCATTTTACCGTTTTCCGGCTGACGGACGGCTCGTGCAAAGGCCAAGCGAGTTCTGTGCCATCCGAACCCGAACGGATGTCCGCGATGTGTTGAAAAGGGCGTACTGTGCGTGTTACCCGAGACTAGTCATGGAGAGTCCCGTCCGGCTGACGATTCCTCTTTGAGCCGAACCAGTTGCACAACGACGCCGGTCCAGCGTCGGAAACGCCGCCGCGCTGGCGAACTCGACGTAGACTCGGGGCGGTCCAGCAGAGAGCCGACTCTCACCTTGCCAGAAGTCCCAGCCGGAGCAGCTGTAGCGGGAACGGCGGCCGGCCCGACTCCACAGAGCGACTTGCTGCACCAGGCGCCGCCCGACTTGTCAACGACCTTTGAGACGGCCGCACCGAGACCTGCTGCTGCCGTCTCGGCAGTGCCACTGCACGACACGTCGCTCATGCGGTACCAGAACCTGTCTCTGCCGTTCTTCCGCGACGATGCTTCGACGTCGCATTCGCCAGCGCCTTCCTTTTACGGCGCGCAGCAGGTCGTTCTCCTTCCGCAAGAGCCGGTCTTGACGCCAGAGCTGGCCATGGCTCTCTATGAAGGTGGGACGATCGTCTCTTTTTCGGAGGCTTCCGCCGATGTCCCGAGTAGAGCTCACGCTGCATTCGTCAACGCAGGCTTCCGACAGAGCACGCGGTACGATCAACCCTTGATGCAATTCACGACCGTTCATTCCGCCTTGACGACCAACAGCTGGTTCATCGACCTGTTGCCGCCGGCGACGCGGGCCCTCGCCCTCGCAACGTTCGCGATCGGCTCTCTCTACACGTTCGACCCGGCGATCATCGGTCCGTCGCCGTTCCGAAGCTACAGCGACATCGAGTGGAGAGGTCGAGACCTGAGACCGTACGGTCGGAAACGGCGGAGGGCATTCGAAGGTCTGCGCGATGCAGCGCTTCGAGCGGCCAAGGAGAACGAGGTCACGGTCGTCCCTTCAGTCGACAACGCGGCCTGCTGCGTCCTGATCGACGTGCTTCTCCAGATGGGTGCGCTCCCGCACAGTCAATCATGGAGAGTCTCAAGGACTGACGTCCCTCCTTTGTACAGATGACACCGCCCAAAGTCGTCTCCTCGGGGCACGGCCATACTACCGAGCGTACGTATCGCACGTCACGGCCCTCGTCGCGACGGGGAACGCTCCCGTCTCGGACATGCTCGGAGGCGGCACTTGGGCGATCCACCTCTCGTCAGACATGTGGTCCGAGTTGTGCTCGGGGAGGTTGACCCTGTGAGTGCGCATGTTGTGTGCCCCGTCCGTGAGCGCGACTGAGAAGACCGCTCGCTCCCCGGTTGCAGCACGCCAGAGGACCAAAAGTTGTTACTCGAGCGCGACACCGTGCCCGATGTCGCCGCCATCAAGAAGCAGTACCGCGACCTACTTACGACGTCAAAACTTGAAGACTGGCCCGCCATCACGCCTTGTGGGTGGCCCGCGCACCAGACACGATTTGGTCCTGGCTCGAGCTGACGATGATCGACCATCGCAGTCTGCCACTTGTTCATGGCGACCGCCCGCTCACTCGTCTCGGAATTGTTGGCGCGTGAGTGGTCGGGCTGCGCTGCGCCTCTCGCCGTACTGGAGCTTACCCCGCCATGGACCGCGTGCAGCCCACCTGCGGAACCGAGATATCGATCCGGCTGTCCTGACCCGGCTCGTCCAGAGCATCGCCGATGTTCAAGAAGTCTCAATCCTGCATCGCCAGCTGTGGAGTCGGCAGATCAAGTTTATCGAGGCGACGATCCCGGCTCCCGGCGCCGACACGAGTACGCCGCCGCCGCTGTTCCAGCACGCCAACTCTCGCCGGATCCGGTGGAACCGCCTGCAGGCAGCGAGAGGGGCGCGCGATTTTGGCGCGTTCCTGTGGGCGAGCATGGTCGTCCCCTTGTACAGAGAGGTCCGCCGGCGCGCGAACGTGACAACCGAGGCCGAGCGCGAGGCGGCGTCCCCGTCGTTCTCGCACGCGTACCGGGCCGAACAACTCAAGTTGCTGGTGCAGCAAGCGAGAGCGCTCGTCGTCGCTGCGGTCGAGACCCACATCCAACTGTTCGAGTCGACGCCGGGGATGGCATTGCTGGCGTCGACGAGCGCGACGGGGATCGCCGACGCGTTTGAACTGTTTGTCGACCTCGTCGAGAATTGCGACTTGCCGCGCGACGACAAAGTCGCTTCGTTGGCGGCGAGGTACGTTCGCGGGGTCCGCGCGTGCGGGTGGTGCACTGTGTGCACGGCCGGGAACTGACTCTTTTGGTTGCGGGTCGTGCAGTGCGGCAGAGGTTCTCAAGGTCGGAGGGTGGGTCTACGCTTCGACTCGATTTGATCATCTGATCGCCTCCCTCGAAGACTTGCACGGATCCCTCTCGCCGACGTCGATTCCCGGCCCCGGGCCGACCGAGACGACGACCAAGTCGCATCAGTGGGCCGGTCCGCCACTTGACGTCGCCGACTCGCCACTGCCGCCACCGCCGCCGACGACAATGACAGGCGATGGGACGGGCGCGCTGCCACAGATCGACCTCGAGCAGTACGCGCACATCTCGTCGTTCGACCCGTTGAGCCCGAGTTGGTTGTTTGCGGCCGGGATCGCCGACGCCGTGTCAGGCGGCGGCGGGGACTCTGCCGCGCAGGCATTTGCGACGGGCTCGCAGGCTCCGACGAGTCCAGACTTGTTCGCTTCGGTCGTCACGGGCGGGACAGATTGGGCCGCTGCTGCTGAGGGGACCGCGAGTGAGCCGGGTCCGATGACCGTGGCGGGAGACGCCGCGTCGCGACTGTTTGCCGATTTGACGAGCCAGTCGGACGCGGCGTTTGTCGCTTCGTCGACTTTGGCTGCCGCTCAGGGCGCGGGTCAGGGCTGGCCGTAGCTCGTCGAGTTGATTGCCCTGACAGCGGATTTACGATGTGAAAGACTCTCCGTCTCGCAAACGGCCCCTCTCTGGAGAGACTTTCCCATCTCTTTCTGCTTATCGAGCCTCTGATCAATGTGCGGCTATATTGGGAACACCTCTAACTCGAGCTCGAGAGCTATAAATTGCCGGCACGTGTTGATGAGACGCGTCGCCACGCGACCGTGAGCCGCGCGGGAGAAAACTTTGTTTGTTTTGGTTTTCTTCCTCGGGCGGCCCGATGACGCGTGCTCCACGCGCGTGGTACGGGACCAGTCGGGAATGTGATTGTAGAGGCCCGGGCCAGGTAGCACGGAGACGGCGCAGGTCTGATCATGCGGTGTGCGAGAAAGTTCTACAGCTGAGGTGCCGAGAGAGGGGCTCGAGCGGGAGCCTCAGCTTGCTGCGGAAACCGTTGCGAAACGCTCTTTGTTTGGCCTCGCTCGCTCGTCTCCTCCTCTCTCTCTCCCTCTCCCTCTACGCCTGCCTGCCTGCGAGTGTGTGTGTGTGTGACGACTGGCTCGTACCACACCTCCCCCTTTTTCCCTTTGCAGCTCGTCGCCCGCCCTTCGTCCGTCCGTTCGTTCGTTCGCCCGCACGCTCCTCCCGCCGCATACATTCCCCTTGTCTCTCGTTCTCTCACACGCTCTCTCTCTCTCTCGTTCTCCAACGCTTCTCGGAACAACATCCAGGATGCGCACAACGACGTCTGCTCTCCTCGCTGCGGCCCTCGTCGCACCGACCGCGTTCGGCTTGTCGTACTCGCACGGTCACCCGCACAACGCTCGCCGTCACGGCGCCCAACTCGCCCGTCGCAGGCTCGACGACCACGTCAATGTCTCCAGTCACCGCATGACTCGCAAGGCGAAGCGCGGGTCGGCCAAGCAGACGACGTCGTACCAGTCAACCGCGATCTGGTGGGCAGAGGCCGGTTGGATCGGGTCGTGCGGCGAGAGCATCAGGTGCGCTTCCACTACGCTCGCTCGCTGGTCAATCAACTGACGACCGACCCCCCGGAACACTTGCGCGCAGTGACGACGCCATGATCATCGCCCTGCCGCTCGCTTTGTACCCGGACGTCTCGACCGCCTCGTCGCTGTGCGGCACGTCGGTCTCGGTCTCGGCCCCTTCGACGGGCAAGACCATCACGGCGACCGTCATTGGCGCTTCGGACCGCGACAACTTTACCACGTTCAGCCGCGCGGCGTACGAGGCGCTCGGGGGCAACCTCGCCGTCGGCGAACTCGCGATCGAGTTTCAGCTCGTGGACGGGACGGCGCCCGCTTCGACGGCCGGTGCTGCCGCCACGGTTTCGGACGGCGCGGCCTTGAAGGCCGGGCAGGGCACGTCGTCGCCCGCTGCCGCCGTCACCGCGTCCGGTTCGTCCGCGTCGCCGTCTTCCGGCTCGGCGTCGTCCGCGGGCTCGCCTGCGTCCGCCGGCTCGGATTCGGCCTCGGCTGCGAGCTCCTCGTCTTCTTCTTCTTCGAGTACCGCTGCCGCCGCCGCCGTCCAAGTCAAGGCGAACGCGATCCCGACATCGAGCACGACGTCGTACGTCGCGCCGACTACTGCGGACGCGTCTTCGAGCTGGACCTCAACGACGACGACAACGACTTGGGCTCCTCAGACGACGACGACGCCGGCTTGGGACTCGGCGAGCGCTGCGAGTGCCTCGGCGGCTGCGGCTTCCGCCGCGAGCAAGAGTCAAGCCGACGCCGCGTGGGCCAGTTCGTGTGAGTTGGGGCGCTTGCAGGCGTGCTCGTCTCGTCATTCTCGCTCGCTCGGGCGCTCGGTTGACTGACTAATAGCGATGGTGCTCGATCTCACAGCTTCGGCCGCGGCTGATGCTGCGTACAAACTCTGGGCCTCGTCTTCCTCGGTTGCTGCTCTCGCTGGTGCGTCTGCCCTCTTTCTCGGTCCTTTTTTCGCCGCTTGCAGGAGAGGGAGCTGATAAAGTTTGTGGGGCTTCTTGCCGCACAGCCTCGCAGTCTGCCGCTGACGCCGCGTGGGCTTCGTCCTCTTCGGCAGCTGCCGCCGCCGGTGCGTTTTCGGCTCCCTTTTGTCAGATCCGCCTTCACGGGTGGCCTCGCCTGTGCTTTCGGCGCGATACTGATTATATCGACGCGTAATCCGCACAGCCTCCAAGTCGTCGGCCGACGCCGCGTGGGCCGCTTCGTCGTCGAGCTCGGCGGCGGCCGCCGCCGCCCAAGCGACGCAGGCGTCATCCTCCGGCTCGGGCTCGTCTTCGTCTTCGGGCGGCGGAAGTGGTCAAGTCTACTCGGGAGGTCAGTCCTTTTCCCGTGGTGTTCGAGCTGTCTCTGGCGTGATGTCGATGGGGACCCGAGCGGGGTCGTGTTTCTGACACAGTCCACTGACCGATCGGTTCTGACCCACTTTCTTTGCGCGCAGGCATCGCCACGTTCTTTTACCAGAACGGCGTCGCAGGCGTGAGTTGACGGGGATGATCCTCCGAGCCGGATCGAAGACACACCTGCGATCGAGCGCGGCGGAAGTCTCGAATTTGGCTGACCAGTTGTCGGATTCGTTGACTCACAGAACTGCGGTCAAGTCCACTCTGATTCGACGCTGCTCGTTGCGCTCCCGACTGCGTGCGTCTTTTTTTGGGGAACCTTCCAGAGACTGCTGAATTTGCCGCGCTCCGGTTTCCGAGTCGGCGCAGCTGACGTTTTGTTCTCTTGCGCGCAGTACGTACGCTGGTGGATCGCACTGCGGGACTTACGTAAGCATCACGAGGACCGACACTGGCCAGACCATCAAGGCCCTCGTCGCCGACTCGTGCCCGACCTGTACGTCCCCGTCCACTTGCCGTTCTCGCTCGCGGTTTGGAGACCTATGCGGTGACTGATCAGTCCTTATGTCGGTGTGCGTACAGGCAACAACAACAGCTGCTTAGACCTGTCGTGGGGTGCCTTCTCGGCGCTCGGCGGGACCCAAAGCATGGGTGTCTTGTGAGTTCACGCACACGCTTCGGCCTCTTCTCCTCAGGTGCTCTTTCACTCTGAAGTCACGAGTCCTGACCTGTTTGCGGCGCGAACCTACAGCGACATCACTTGGGTGGGTTTTTCTGGCTTACTAGATCGCACTCGCGGGAAAGGGGAAGTGTGGCTGACTTTTTTTCGTCGCGCAGCAATTCGTCTAAGCGCTTCACGCTACGACCCCATCCATCGCTCACGGCCTCACCCGAAACCCTTCTTCGTTCCTTCGTTTCTCATCCGCGCGCATCTCTCTCTCTCGCTTGATTTCTCCCCAGCGCAGTCTCGGTTTCCCCTTTGACCGTTTGTCCCGCCGGCCGAGCTCGTCGTCACAGGAAACGACTCGACGCATCGGCTGGACAACGTCGGAAGGGAACCGGGCCTACATCTTTTCCCTCGTTCTCTTCGCCTCTCATCGTGAGCGCGGAAACAGGGACTCCTTTGTTTTTGGAGAGCGCGCCGGTCGCTGCTCCTGCGCACCCCCTTAGCTTTACTTGACGTAGCTTCTTCTCTCTTTCCTCGCAATCGGTTTCGTTCCAGTGTGCCGCGGTCGACTGCGAGTGAGAGTGAGCCCCACTTTGGCGCGCGACCGACTGTTTCTCCCTCTTGAGCCCGCCATGGCACGACCAGGCGACACTGACCATGCAGGAGCAGACACTGTCTCGGTCTCAATCCGCCTGTCAAGTCAGCCCGAGCGCCGTTTTGACCAGATCCGAGTCGGGCGTCTGTCGACCGTCGCCGACTTGAAACAAGTCGTCGCACAGACGGTCCAAGGCAAGCCCAAGCCAGAAGGGATCGTGTGCGTGCTCGGCGGGAGAGTCTTGAGGGACGGAGAAGTCATCGGAGACCTCGCGGGCCCTGGACGTGACTCTGCTCGCGATGACGACGACGACGACGGCGATTTGAACGTGCGTTTCCTCTCGCTTTCACTGTCCGTGCGAGGTCACTGAGACTGAACCGAACTCAAACAGACGCGTACTCTCGACCTGACGCTGATCGTCCGCCCTTCGGCGTGGACCGAGACGCCGCCTTCGCCGTCGCCCGCCACAGTGACGGCTCCTACCCTGGCGCCGCCCGTCCCGTCAACGCACGCGATCGAATCGGACGCGTCAGAGCAGCCAGTCGAGCTCATCGACCATGACCCCGAGGTCTTGTCCGCCGAGTCGCAACCTCCCGAAGCTTCGACTTTGCAGACCGGATCTCCTAAAGCGGCCACTTCCCCGCCCTCAGGCTACACGCCGGCATACGTCGTTGCCGGTACCTCTGCCTCGCCCACTTCGGCTCCCGAGCCCGCTGCAGCGGAGCCGGCTCCCACGGTCGCTCCAGTGGGGAATATCCCGGCACCGAGCCGCGAAGAAACGGCTGCCACGACTCCTCTGCCCTCCGCCGCGAACCCTTATGCGACCTACCTCGCCTACCTACACCGTCTCGTCCCGATCCAGCGCGCTTTGCTCCTCCTCAATTTGCAAAAGGCGCACGTCTGGTACGCCGCGCGGTCCGACGCGACGACCGCGGTTCCGGGGACGACCTCGCGAGAACGCCTCGCAGAAGTCGAGGCGATGCTCAAAGAAGTCGGCGTGTGGTCTCTGGTCGAGCAGAACGAGGTAGAAGCCAAGAAGCAGTGGGACGACTCGACTCGCCGCCGTGATGAAGAGCGCAGGGGCGCTCTGCTCGAGTTCCAAGTCGTTCGCGTCGCGTGAGTCTCTGTCTCTCCCGGGTCCTGTACTCTGATGAGCTGATCACGATTGTGCGTTGTAGTGGCCTGCCATACTTGTTGCACACCCCTCCGGCTCTGCTGGCCCGACAGGCCGACGGCGAGCCGGACCAAGAGCTGGCGTTCGAAGCGCACGTCGCCTTGCATCGGAATCGGGCGATCTACCGCGTCTTGACGACGATGCTCCAGCTCGTCTTGACGTTGCAACCTACCGCTCCGGCGATCGCGTACGGTCGCGGGTCCGGGTCGATCGGTCGCACTGGCGGCGGCGGCGGTGGACTCACTGGAATGAGAGCAGCCGCCCTGGACGATCGCCGTGGTGGCGCTCTTGGACTTGCAGCCGCCGCGCCCATCCCGGCCGTCCCGGCTCGCCGCCGCGCCACCTTGTCAGTCATCATCAACCTCGACGCCGTCCTGTCGCTCTTTGTCCCGCTGTTCCTCCTGTCGCTCAAACTCGCGTTCCTGTTGTGGATCTTTGGTCGCCGCGCGTCGACTTCGAAACGGATCGCGCTCGCGATCGCCGCGGCGATTTGGGTCGCTTACGAAGGGTGGGCGATCCAGCGCAGGAGGGCTCAGGCAACGAGGGAACGCGAGCGCGCCGAGCGAGAGAGGAGGAGGGCAGCCAGAGCGGCCGCTCAGGCGCAGCGGAACGATCCGGTCCGGCGTATCGTCGGGGACGGTGGCGGTGGTGGAGATGCGACGGGCGGAGCAGCTGCTCCTCTTCCGGACCGGGCTCAACCCGCGCAGCAGCAGCCGCCTCCCGCTCAGGCCCAGCAGGGTCCCGGACAGGCAGCGCCGCCGACTCCGGGCCGCCGTCGCACGCCGCGGAACCACCAACACCGCGTCCCGGCTTCCCTCTTGTCGCCCAAGTACTGGCTCAACTTGATCGCCGCCGTCGGACTCGTCTCGGAAGCGCGCGAACTCGGCCTCTCGCCGCGGTACATTGCCGGTCGACCGATCTCTCCCGCACCGCCACCTCCTCGGACTGCAGCCGAACGGCGGCGCGAGGCGATCAAGCGCGGGTTGAGGAACGTCGCGGTCGCGGTCGTCTTGTTTGTCGGGACGCTCAGTCCCGAAGTCGAACGGAAGCGGAAAAAGGCGATCGAGAAGAGGGAGCGGTTGCTCGCTGAGAAGCGGGTCGCCGCGGCGAGGCAGGAGGCCCTCCGAATCGCGGCGCCGCGTGCGGTGGCCCCTGCGCTTCCGGCAACGGCGTCACCTACAGAGGCGCCTGTGGCGTCGACCTCGGCACTCGACGACGCGCCTCCGCCCCGGGGCGGCGAACTCCGTCAACGGCGGACGACGATCACGCCGAGTGACTCGCCATTCTTGTCGTCCCACGGTCGCATCTCGGACGCCGAGCTCTTCCGAGACGGCCCTTCCGAGGCGTACACCACGCGAGCCGGCAGTGAACCGGCCGACAGTGCCGCTCGGCTGGGCGACGCTGCGTTGCCGAACGAACCGACATCCTCGGACGGTGTCGCGACGTCTTCGGGCGACGGCGTCGATCCTGCGCCAACGCCTCCGACGCCGATCGTTCCGTCGGAAGACGACGACTTTACCGCGACGTCCTCGGCGTCGGCCTCGTCTTCGGCTGGCGACTCTCTCGGTGAAGAAGACGACGACGACGAGGGTGGGATCGCGCGACGAGTCCGAGCGAGGAGGGCGAGGTTGTTGGCGCAGGGAGGCGAGGGTCCAGCAGAGGCCGATGGGCCCGGGCAAGCTCGCGACGGTCAAGATGCTGCGGTCGACCAGGTCGTAGCGCTGTTCTGAGTACGTGCACTCGCTGATGTCGCTTTCTCCTTCGCTTGCCGGTCGCTCGAGACGAGACCACTGCGGATTCTGTTCGGGTGGGACCCGCTAAAGTGCTTTCCTTCGGGGGTATTTGACCTGGCTACGTCAAAGTGCCTTACAGCAGAGTAGGTCCGGTCCATAGAAAGGCCGCGTACATATAGAGCAGACTTCTAAGTGCGAAACTGTGAGATTGGTTCGGCAGAAACTGGCGACGGCCGCCGCGCCCGCCCGCCCGCCCTGCTCCCGGGGCGAAACCGCGTTCCTCGTCTATAGCGCCTCTCCCAAGCCCCCAAGATGTTTGCCCGCCAGTCCCTCACTGTCGCTCGTCAGGCTGCTGTCCGCCGTACGGCCCTCCCGCAGGCCCGCGCGTTCCACGTTGACAGTCAGTTTCTTTTGGCTTTTGGTCGTTCTCGTCGTCGTCGTCGTCCCTCGTCAGGGCGCTGCAGGGGCGTCGTGCGTGTACGCAAGGGCCTGGAACTGACTCACCTTCTCGCAGACGTCATCAACAACACCACGCCGTTCGGTGAGCCGTCGCGTTTACGTCGCCCTTTCCCCGAGGCCGATGAGGAGCACACACTGCTCCGCTGCGATCGCTCGGGGCCAAGACTGCAGCAACTCAAGGCTGGACTCAAGCTCACCATCTTGCTCGCGCCCGCAGACCAGACCAACGGCACCAAGCTCGCGATCTACATGATCGCCTTTTTCGGCGGCGGATTCTCGCTCCCGTTCGTCGGTGAGTCGCGGCGCGGTTCCTAACGGTCCCTTTGGTGCGGAAAGCTGACGATGCCTCTGTATAATGCAGCCTCGGCGTTCCAGATCTGGAAGGCGTCGGCATAGATACTTTCTTGTGACGCGGACATCAATTCTATACTCTTCTTTGTCCGTTGTGTTTCGGTAGAGAGGCTTGTTCTGATTGCACAGAGGAGCGATATAGGGGTATGCAGATTAGAGGGGAAGAAGGGGGTGTACATCGAATGCGGGAATGCGGGATTGCGGGAGTGCGGGAATGCGAGAATGCGGTTGCGGTTGCGGGGAGGGTATCTGGAGGCGAGCAGGCGGGCACAGGAAGAAGGATCACTGCAAGGCAGGGCTCGAGTCAGCAAGGTGCTCTGGAGAGTCGCACTCAGTCCTCACGCACCCCGAACGCGTGGAACGCAAACAGGCCCTCGCGGGAGCCCATCATCCCTTCGCCCTTCATGACTTCAAACTTGCGCGCGAGCCACCCGATCTCAAACACGCCCGCGCCCGGTTGCTTTGCGAGGTGCAGCAAGCCGAGGCGCTGCGGGTCGTCGCGCGGCAAGTGGACGAGCTGACGCGGACGTGCGAGTGGCGAATGCGCCGGCGTCAACTGCGACGTCGTCGCCGTGTCGACGTACCACCCTCGGCGCCCCTTGCCCCAGATCGGTTTCCAGTCGCCGGCGCCGCCCTGAACGAGTTCGAGACTCTTCTCGTCGAGTTCGACGACGCGCAGGTTGGTCGCCCGGAACGCGAGGAACAGTTGCGCCTCTTCCGGGTTGCTCGAACTCGATTCGAGGCTCGCGCACTGCGACAACAGGATCGCGTGCAGCTCCATGATCGAGATGGTCGGCTGGCCGAGGGTGACGCGACGCCGCGACGAGATCCCTTGGCCGACCGTCGACGGGCACGAGTACGCCAAGTCGAGGACTTCGACGGCGGGCGCTTTTTCGCACAGGAACGACGCGACCGCCTGCATCGTGAGCGACCGGCAGTACGCCAACCCGAGTTGGAGCAAGTGCGGCTGCGCCGGGATCAACTCTTGCAAGACCTGGTCCGTCACGGGCGAACTCGACAGGTCGAGCGTCCGGAGCCGACCCGACCGGAACGCCGGCGACGCCGAACAGATCAGCCGCAGCTCGGGCGCTTCGAGCGGCGAAGGGTACGTCCGGTCGCCAAACAGCGACAAGTCGGTCAGCTCGGCGACCACTTCGCCGTTGCCCCACGACTCGTCGCAGTCGGAGCCGTCCTGCAGGCCGGCGAGCGTCGTCAACGGCGGGCAGTCGCCGCACATGAGGCCGAGGATCGAAGCGGCCGTCAGCAGGCGGCACCGTGCGATCGACAGCGCCCGGAGGCGCATCGGACGTCCGCCGGTCCCCCTTTGACCTGCAACGGCGAGCCCTTTCAAGAGTGAAGGGTTCGCCAACGTCGACCCGAGGTCGAGGTGCGTCAAGTACGGGAACGACAGGACAAACGCGGCGAGCAGGTGCGACGGCAAGGTCGCCGAGGCGAGTCCGAGCCGGCGCAAGTGCGGGAAAAACGTCCGGCCGAGGATCCGTTCGTCTGCTCCGAGGCCACCAAAGAAGCGGAGCGAGTCGGTGTCGGCGTCCGAGTCGTCGTCGCCGTCATCGTCGACTTCGGCGAGCGAGTCCATCGGCGTTGCCGATGGCGGCGGGAGCAAGGACGGCGGGCCGAGCTTGTACGTGCGGATCAAGTCTTCGAGGGCCGCAACAAAGACGCGGCTGACGCAGCCGCACAGGTCGAGGCCACGCAAGGGCTGCATCGCCATGCTCCCTTCAAAGACCTGGACCGTCCGACGGGGCACGGGTTCGGGGGCCCATCTCGCTCGCCCGGCGACCGAAGCCGGCACCGACGAGGACCGCTCTGAGGCGCGGGACATTGAGACCTGCCGGCGCGATGGGCGCCTGACTTCGGTGTGCTGGCGGCGCAAGAGCGGCGGTTGCGAGTGAGCCGGCAGCGAGGACGATCGGATCATAGTCGTCGGGGATGGCTGCTGTCCGGGTCCGGGGGGGGCGACGCCCAAGTTTGCGAACCGTCCACGACTCCGGAACGTCGGCGGGCTGTGCAGCGGCTGGATGGAGCTCGAGCTGTGACTGTGCGGGAATGGGCGGACGCGAGTCCCGCGGTCCCGACCTCGGTGGTCCTCTTCGTCGTCGTCGTCCATCCTCGTGTCGTCGCCGGCTTCGGTCTCACTGCCGCTGCGCTCGTCCTCGCCGCTCGAAAAGTCGTCCTCGGACGAATGTCGGCGCGACGACGAGGTGCTCGACGGCATGAACGCCGACCCGCTCGCGCGCCGCTGCATCCAGACGGCCGGCCGGCGACCAACGGGCGTCTGCGCTCCCGAGCCAAACACTTCCTCGTCCGTATCGACCATCGTCTCGTCTTCTTCCGCGATCGAGGTCGTGATCGACGAGCTGCGAGGTCGTTCGCCCGGCAAGTGACCCCGGTCCGAAGACGGCGACCTCGAATGCGACGAGCCGAGATCGCGGTAGTGGAATGGTTCGAGTGGCGAGGCATCCGGTCGCAGGTACGGTGATTGCATCGGCAACGACGAGCTCAAGTCGGATTCCGAGGAGGACGGGATCAGGGTCCGTTCCTCCGGCTCTTCGTACTCGGCAAGGTAGCCGCCGCGGAACAGCATCTCTTCGAGGACTTCGCGCGTGATCGCGCTGTCCATGTATTCCGTGAAGCCGACTTGGCAGAGCTGCGCGGGAGTGGTATCAGTTTTCCCATGGTTTCGGCCGCCGGTTTCGGTGCCTGCGGCTCACCTGCCCGGCATCCTTCTTTTGCTTGCGGCCGCGACCGGCGTGACGGCTGTACGGCGTCGTGTCTCCTTCATCGCTCGAGTCCATCGAAGAGTCTTCGCTGCTCTCGTCGTCGTCGCCGCTGCTGCTGTCGCCGGGCTTTTTCGGGACGACCGGTTTCGCGAGCTTCTTGCGAGGGTACCGCGTCCCTTGCAGGAGCGTCAAGAGGCGTTGCGCCGTGACGAACCGCTCGTTCGACCCTTGGCGGAGGGTGCGCTTCATGCCGGCGGTGCGGAACCGAGCAAACGAGATGGCGCGCGTGAACAGCAACGGCGAGTCGGCCGGGTCCAACGTCGGGAGCGTCTGCAGCGCCGGGACCGTGCGTGGCGGTTCTGCGCGGGTCCTGACCGTGAGCTCTCGGTTTATTGCGGTTCGTCGCGCCTCGTCTTTGAAACTCACCCGTCGACTCGGCTTGTGCGCCACCGCCTCCCGCAGCAAAGTAGTCTTTAACCGGTTCGACATGACGACCGAGCTGCGGGGTGTTGCTGTCCTCCCATGTTTTGGGAACGTGCGGAGCGGCAATCGGCGCATCCGGTAGCGTTTCCGTCGCCGTCATGGTCAACCCGAGGCTGCTTCCAGTTCCGCGTGCACTCGCTCGCCTCCTGAGCCCGGACGGACTCCCTTCGCTGTCGGTCGAAGCGGACCGCTTGTTGTCGCTCCTGAGTGGCCGCGCGACACGCTGGCCGCCCGAGTACTCTTCGATCGTGCGGAGGACGCTCTCGAACGCGCGCGGCATGCCAAAGCTGACTCGACGCCACAGGGCCCTCGTCGCTTCGGCGGACCACGTCTTGTCGACGAGGCACAGTCCCGCCAAGAGTTCCTTGGCCTGGGCGTCGAGGGACGGCGCGAGGTGAGGCGCCGGGTAAGTGTTGGACGGCGGTTCGAGCGAGATGAACGGGTCCGGGTTCGGGAACGGGTGCGGCAGCGGGACATAGTCGTAGTACAGGTGGTGGACGATCAACGCGATGATCTCGGGCGGGAAATCGCCGAGTTGGCGCGAGTACGTCGGCGCAAAGTGAGTGAAATGGTTGTCGCGGTGTTGCAACGCGAGCAAGTCGATCTCGGGCAGGTCGTCATCGTAGCTCGTCGGCGTCACCGTGCCGCGCCGAGTGGCCTCCATTCGCCAGGGGCCGAGGCTGGAGTGGTCAGGCGAAGCGAAGGCGGGCTCGGGGAAGGGGAGCGGGGAGAGCGGGAACAAGCCGAGGCGACGGTCTCGGTTCGAGGAGCAAGAAAGCCGCTCACTCTGCCCGTGATGACGCCACCCTTCCCAAGTCTAGTGGGAGAGGGAGGGAGAGGGGAGCGGCGAGTGTCGAAGCGCCAAGCTGTTTGCACCGTGCGGTGCTTCTCTCGTTCCCCGGGAAACTCCGCGGAAGGCCGCGGCGCCACGCCACCAGTGAGGTCGGCGCTCTACACGCTGCCTCGTTACAGCTAGTCCGATCTCAGGTGCTAGTTGTGCAAGAAATGAGGTCGAAGCATCCTAAGCTGTGAGGTCTACGAGACTCTTGAAAGGTGCATTCCGGCAACTAGTCGCGTGAATCCGTTCTGAACCCGCCTGCAATCGCCTGCGCTTCGTTCCCGGCGTTCCCTCCCGCCGCCGTCATTGCGAGCGTCGGATTCGGGACAGTCGCGATCGTGGCGCGCTGCTGCTGGTCGTTCTCCGGTACGCCGTCCCAATCTCCCGCCGTCGCAGCTGCCGGTCGGGACAGGCTCGCTTGACCTTGCGGTCGGTGCTTCTCGTCCGTGAGCCACCACTGCGCGAGCGTCGTGCCGAGCTTGAGTTTGTTGGAAGTAAGCGCTTTGAACACTTTCGGCGACAAGTCGAGGTTGTGGCCCGTCATGTTGGGAGAGATCCCCTCGACTGCGAGTTGGGGAGTCGGGTTCGCGGTGTCGGTAGTCAGCATGGGTTTGCTGGACGATCGCATACTCTTCTGAGAGGATTGCGCGATCTCATGTTCCGTGTGCTTGGGAAGAAAAGCAGACAGGGATACGCACTCGTCGCTCGCGCCGTCGCGTCCTTTTCGAGTTGGTCTGTGGGCGCGAGTGACATCCGTGTGAGTTGGCCCGCGACGATCAGGCTCTCTCCGGCGCCCATGCGAGCAAGAGCCTTTCACACAAGCTGGGGATCGCGAGACTCACACAGCGTGATCCACGTTCCGCACAGCGGCGAGACCGAGTTTGCATCGCCGTACTGACCGAGATCCGTACCGAGTCAGCGTCACCCTCGTGAGCAGGTCCCATATTTTATCTTGAAGCGCGAGAGTCGACGCAGCCCGCGACTCACGAGTTCGGGGCTGATCCGGACGACATAGTCTTCGTCGCTCGGCTCTGTACCGCACTCGGTCGCTCGGTGGTCTGGGCGCACGGCGACGAGTCAGTCTACATACCATGGCTGCTGTCGTGTCTCACTGCCACTCACCCGCTTTGTACCAAGTGATCTGCGCCGCGTATGTCGCCGAAGGGGCCGGGTCGTCCTGCGAGCGAGTCGGCGTCGAGCTAGATATGGCGGAAGCGCGAGTCGGATCCGTCGCCTGGGCCGTGAGAGTCGAGGCCGAGTCGGTGAGTCCGCCTGTTGTGGCGAGAGTCGGTCCGGCAGTCGGGCCAGCAGTTGAAGGGGCGGTGATCGAGTCGGACGAGATGGTGGATGACGATGCGGACTCGGACGCGGTCGTCGAGGGGTTGCTGTCGCTCTTACTCTTGTTGTACTGCGAGAGGTCGTCAGTCAGTGCCGCGCGACTGTCTCCGGCGCCATCCCCGCTGAAGATGCCGCACAGCCCCCAATGCGCGCCCGACTTACAAAGTACAGACCGCCAAAGATCAGAGCGACCAGCAAGACCGCCAACGCCGCACCGATGTACCACCACTTCTTGCTGCTGGTTGGCGGATTTTTCGGGCCGTCGGACCCCGCGGTACCGGACGAGTGGCGTTTCTTCTTCCGGCGCGGCGCAGAGTCGCTAGCGTCGTCGGAGGCCTTGACGCTGTCGGCCTCGCTGCCGAGCGAGTCGTCGCCGTTCTTGGAGACCTTGTCGACTGCGCTGTCATGGTCGTCCGAGTAGTCGTCCTGGCGCGCTGAACCGTAGTCGCCGTTCTTCGTAGAGTTGGCCTTTGGCTGTCCAGGCGTGTCGACTGGGTCAATTCCCACAATCCGTCATCGTCAAGCGAGCCTCGTGCGACTCACTACCGAGCGCATCGTCCTTGTCCCCCTCGTTGCGCCGATTTGTGCCTCCTCATCGCCGTCGCTGGCACTGGAAAGCTCCGAATCGGTCGAGTCGCGCGCAAGAAAGCTGTCGTCCGACTCGTCCATCGGAGAGCGGTCTCGTCGAGGTCGGTGGGTCACCATCGGCATCATGAGCAGGTAGTCCGAGTTGTGCAGGAAGCTGGAGACGGAGCGCTGTACAGCAAACCGAGTCGAAGTCGCATCGCCGGACATGCCGCGGAGGTCGCATGCAAAGTCCAAAGGCGAATACGGCAGTGCAGCACGTCTCTCATACTCTCGTTCTAGCCCTCATAGCCCCGCCAGAAGCGTTTCGAAGCCCATAGTCGAGTATAACAAAGTTGAGCGATGAGAACGCGGGTATTCGAGCCCTCAGAGCATGTAGGGCAGCAGCGAGCGCATCGTAGTCGGGATCGAGTCGTACAGCTAGTCTTACGAGCTCGCGGGGGCCTCGGCAGACGGTTGATCATCGAGCAGAGTGATGAGAGCTCGACGGAGAGTCAGCTGTTCCTTCCGCTACACTCGACGGCTGTAACACCACACAGCGCATGATACACGGTCGCTGTATCGCTGACAGGCTATCTTAGACCCTGCTCCCTTGCCGTACCGACCCTCGCTACGTACCTCGGATGCCTTCCTCGTTTTTTTCCCCTCATCTCTGCGACTTCTGCCCAGCTTAGGCATCGCGACAAGCTGCGAAATCTGCTACAGGAAAACACCCGAACACCCTAAGCGACTCTGCCATGCTGGCGCCAGGCCGACCGCGCCGATGCTACGTCACCTTGAGCCCGCTCGCTCGTGTCTCGACCCCGGCTTGTCCGCGGAGGGCATCCCTTTCCGCACCGCCGGACGGTCTGCGCCGGTGAAGCTGGCGGCTGTTGACCGCTATCGACTGCTTTCGGCCCTGTATCGCCGCCCCGATCTTATCGGAAGCGATGCCTCGCGGATCTCGCCCCGTGAGCGCCGCCCCGCCGCTGCCTCGCGACCAATCCGCAACGCATGACTCCTCAGACGACCTCGACTCGGTGTCGCACCCGGTCGACCGCTCTGCGACGCACCCGGCTGTGCCTGTGCGCGCTTCGGGCGGCACGAGTGGCGAGCCTGGCGCGAGGAGAACCGCCCACGCTCCTGCCGCCGCTACGGGCCAAGTGAAACCGAGCCGCAAGACGCGTGTCGATGCGGTGAGCAGACCTCGCGAGCACTGTATCGGTTCCGAGTCTCGGGGCGCATGCTCACGCCATGCCGCGACTGCAGACAAAGGGAACGTACGCGCCGGTCGGCGACCAAGCGGGCGCTTCCGACTCGTCCGACTTCGATCGTTCGCATCCTCCTAGCGATGGCGACTTGGAAGTTACGCCCGCGACGCCGCGATCGAAGCGGAAGCAGGGAAAGCGCGCCCTCGGCGGTTCGGATCTGGAAAAGAGTCCTGGTGGCGAACCGGAAAGCGAGGGTTGGTCGATGACGAAAAGGCTTGTGGTCGGCGGACTGGCGCTCTTCGCAGTCATCGTGGTGCGTTGCGGTCGAGTGGTTCGCGGGTGTCGGACCTGCGTTGCTGATTGAAGCTCGGCTCGGTTTCCATGATTCCCTTTCTTACCGTACAGATCGCCGTCGTCGCGTTCCTCATGCTCGTGAGTTATCTCGACACTTGATACGTGCCTAAGAATCTGACATGCTAGACGAGTAGCATGGCTCCGCAGCTTCCAATGCGTCGAGCGCGACATCTTCCGCCGACTCGCTCGCGTCGCACGCCAACGAAACTGCTTCTGTCGCGTCCAACTCGAGCTCAGCGGCTTCGAATTCGAGTACCGGGGTCATCAGTGGCCTTGGAGCGCCGTCTGCCGATGGGGTAGTGACCAGTCCCGCAACGAGTCTGCCTTCCGAAGCATCGATGGCGACTTCGGTTCAGGTGCGTTTCCAAACTCCACATCTTTGTTACGCCACAGTCTGCGAACAACGTCGCTTACTCTGTGCATCTCGTCCGCAGCAGCCTGTTCAGACTGGCGTTGTTTCTCCATCTGTTGCGGTAATTCTCCTGTCTTGCTCGGACGCGGAAAGTCGAGCTGATTGCCTCTGCGACTCTTTCTCCGTGCCTCAGATCGCCAGCACGGCATCGATCGGTGCTTTCGGGCCGATCGGAGGCGCATCAAGTGGATCCGCTCACGCTGCGGCTACCGCAACCTCGGCGGCTGGAAGTCCGGCGGAGCATGGCCAACCGGGCCTGCCTTCTGTTGCTTCTCCCACCGAACCGAGCCTCGACCTTGCTCCTCTTCAATCTCAGACTGTGCCGAGCGCGTCCATCCTGCCTGCTTTTGATGACGGCCCTTTAACTGCAGCATCCGGAGAGGCGAATCCGGCTTTCCCATCCGGCGTCGCAACCAAGACCGCAAAGGGCGTCTCGGCTCAAGTCGGCACGACCAAGATCTCCACCACCGCGACGCGGTTCGGTGCGAGTGAGCTCCATACCCTTATAGGGATTGTGAGCGTTTCGAGTGACCACTTTGGCTGCGCAGGCCAGCATCTTTCGGCGTGTCACGAAGTCTTTGACGATGGCGCTCTTGTGGCGGCCGTGCATCCTGCTCTGGTGAGCTCTACAACGAGCGCACGTTCTCACGAGTAATATCACTGATCCGAGCCTCACCAGTTTGGTTCGGATGGGTCGACCCCGTCCGAGTTGTGCGACGCGAAGCTGCACATCTGGCAACCCGACTCGGACCAGACCATCACCGTCTCGATCCAGGATGTCTGCAGCAAGTGCGGCTGGTCGCGCACACTTTCCTCCTCGACCCGATGCTGACTCGCACGCCCGGCAGCTGCCCGACTCCAACCGCGATTGATCTCACGCAGGCGGCTTTCCTCAAACTCGCTCCCGACCGCGACACGGCACTCGATCAAGGTGTTCTCTCGGTGCAGTGGTGGTTCGACGACGTCGCTCTGCAGCAGAGGTTGCCGATCGGGTTCGATCAGTGGGCGAGAGGGTAGCCGCGTTCCGCAAAAAGGTACTTCTGGAATTTTCAGATCAACATGTACGGTACAGCCTCGAGTCACACAATCCAAGTCGGTGTTCACTGAGCGAGAGTCGCGGCGGCCGAGCTGAGGACGACCGTGCCGCGTTCCTTGCATTTCGTGACTGCGGTCTCGAGGAGTCAGCATTTCGATCGAGCGATTCCGAGATAAAGCGCGCAAACGCACCAAATATGACCTTGTCACCTTCCTTCCACATCTCGGTGACGAGGGTCTCGCCGGGGAAGAGGACGCCGGCGAAGCGGACCTTGATGTCCGAGTACGGGCCAAACTTGCGGAAGATGTGCTTGCCCGAGATGCCGAACGAGCACAAGCCCTGTTTGCGCGCGTACAGTTGTCAGCTTCTCGAGCGCACTGTGTCCACGAGTAAGGCACCCACGTGAAGGATCGGCTGGTCAAAGCCGCCGACCTTGGCAAAGTTCGGGTCGACGTGGAGCGGGTTCAAGTCGCCCGACAGGCGGTAGATCGCCGCCTGCTGCGGGAGCGTCTTTTCCTCGACGATGGCGTCCGGCTTGCGCGACGGGGGCTTGTTGACGGCGGTCGCGGCACCGCGGTCCTTGCCCGTCTTGCGTCCGCCGAATCCTCCCGAGCCGCGGATGAACGTCGTCGAGTGGTTCTCACAGATGACCTGGCCGTTCGACGCGTCCTTGGTGACGGTGACGGCCGTGACAGCGGCCGCCTTGCCCTTGTCGAGGACTTCGGCGAGCTTGGCTTCGGTGACGAGTTTGCCCGACGTCGGGATCGGCGCGTGCAACTTCAAGTACTGCTCGCCGTGCAAGAGCATCATCGGCGAAAAGTTGGGCAGCCAGTCGACTGTGTATGGGTGCGGGGACGTTAGCTTACTCGAAGCGTGTACGGCCAGACGGGGCACAAACTCACGAGGCAAGCCGGACGAGACGGGGACTGTGGGCATCGAACGGGTCAGCTTTGATTGGTCAGGCACTGGATCCGCGCGCCCCTACTCACACTGCGGGATGACGCCAAAGAGCGGGAGCGCCTGGAAGTGCTCGTCCTGCTCAAAGATCAAGTCGAGGTCCTTCTCGGTCGCGCCGACGCCGATGTTGTACAAAGCGACGTCGCGCTCCGTGTACTCGTACTCGCCCGACGCCTGCGCCTCCTTCTTCGCCTTGGCGACGAGGTCCGAGTCTTCCGGGTCCGTGTAGTCGGTCGAGTCGTCCTGGCCCTCGTTGGCAAAGTTGGACACGATCGCCTCGAGCGATTCGGCCGTCGAGTTGGGGTACGTCGCCTTGTCGTCGAACCGCGTCACAATGTCCCACTTACTCGCGAGGTCCTCGGGCTGGACGTCCTTGTTGACCGGGAACTGCGGGGCGTTTTGTCGTTCGTCAGCCCAGCGGTTCACTCGGGACTTGGAACGTGAGGACGCACCGCATAGCCGTACGTGCGCTGCCAGCGGATCGAGGCGCACCAGCCCGCCGAGACTTCGTACAGGCCCATCGTCGTCTCGCACGCTTCCGAACCGAGGTAGCCGACGACGGGCGCGACGTAATCGGGCGAAAAGGCCTTGACGTACTCTTCCGGCCAGACTGTCGCCGTCATGGCGGTACCCGCGTTCGGCACGAGGCTGCGTTTCGGGTAATCGAAAGTGAGCTGGCAGTCAGGACTGGGAACGGGTGGGCCACTCACACGTTGGCGAGGATGCCGTATTTCTTGCCCTCGATCGCGAGCGTCCGCGTCAGGCCAATGATCGCCGACTTGGCTGTCGAGTAGCTGCGAGTTCGTTCGTGTAAGGAACGAGCTGCAGGATCATGCAGCGAGGCGCGCGGGAACGCACTTGGATTGGCCAAAGTTGCCGTGGACGCCGACGGCCGACGACGTCGTGACGATCCGCCCGTACCGCTGCTTCTGGAACACGGGCCACGCCGCCTTGCAGACCGCGTACGTCCCCTTGAGGTGCGTGTCGTACACGGCGTCCCACTCCTGTTCGGTCATCGGCGCAAACGACTTGTCGCGGAGGATGCCGGCGTTGCAAATGATCGTGTGGAGCGCGCCGTACGCGTCGAGCGCTGCTTTGACGAGCTTGTCACCCTCGAGCGTCGAAGCGACGACGGCGGTCGCCTTGCCTCCAGCTGCAGTTCCATGCAGAGGGGTCAGCTTGTCGATCGGTTACCGGGGGAACGCGAGCGCACCCTTTTGGATCTCCTCGACGACGTTGCGGGCGTTGTCGGCGTTCATGTCGTTGACGACGACGTTGGCGCCATGCCTCGCAAACACGAGCGCGTACGCGCGGCCGAGTCCGGCTCCCGCCCCCGTGATCAGAACGGTCCGGCCATCGAACCGCGTGTCCTGACCTTGCTCGTTCTCGGGCATCGACTTGGCCTTTTCGAGGAACCCGAGGTAGTCGGTCTCGGTGATCGCGGCGGGGTGGTCCGCGTCCGTGTAGTCGTTGATCTTGGTCCACTGCTGACGGACGGCGGCCGGGGTGAACGACGAGTCGGTCTTGAACACGTGGCCCTTGGTCCGCTCCCACCGGAGTTGACCGTACCACCCGGCGCCGGCTTCAAAGACTTGACCGGACGCCTTGGTCGACGGGTGCGTCAAGAGCGCGACGAGCGCGACGATCCGCTCCGGCGACAAGTTGGCGAGCATCTCGGGCGGCATGATCGTTTCCGTCATCTGGCGCCGTGCAGTCGGTGTCAGTTCTCCTCTTTTGTGCTATTCTCGTGGCTGTGGGGTTTCTGCGCGCGCTGTGGGGTTTTCGGAGGCGCGCTGGACGGGAGGTCCGACCCGCACGGCACGGCACGAAAGAAGCGGCGCCCAAGTGAAGTGACCCACCTGAGAAGCAGCGACGGGAGCGATCGCATTGGCGATGATGCCGTACTGCAAGTCGTTTCGGAAGTGTCAGTGGCCTCGTGTTGACCGTGAGAGCGAGACACGTCGGACCGACCTTGGCACCCTCGCGGGCGAGCGTCTTGGCAAACCCGATCAGGCCCATCTTGGCGGCAGAGTAGCTGCAGGTTCGGTCGTGCTGGGATCAGCTTCCGAGATCGAGACCGAGCTCGAGCTCGAGCGTAACGGCGCCCCGTGAAACAGGGACCCACTTGGCTTGACCGACTGCGACAGGGGAGGGCGCGCGGGTCAGCGTTCCGCGCTATCACGGTCACGCCAAGGTAGCGCCACTCACAGTTTCCGTAGATGCCGGCGGCCGAGGCGGTCTGCGTGCGTGCAGGTGAAACCGTCAGCTCGCGGCTCGTCGGCGAAGGCGCGGGCAGCGGGGCACTCACGTTGACGATCCGGCCGTACTTTTGCTTGCGCATGACGGGCCAGACGGCCTTGGTGCAGCTGTACGCGCCCTTGACGTGGACCTGCTGGACGAGGTCCCACTCGTTGTCGGTCATCGACTTGAACGACTTGTCGCGGAGGATCCCGGCGTTGTTGATCAGGACGTCGACGCGCCCCCACTTGTCGAGCGCCTGCTGGACAAGCTTGGCGCCTTCGGTCGCGCTGTCATAGTTGGCGATCGCTTCCGCGCCCTTGTCCTTGTTGATCTCGGCGACGACGCGGTCGGCGTTCTCGCGCGAGAGGTCGTTGACGACGACGTGGGCGCCGCGCGAGGCGTAGAACAGCGAGTAGGCGCGGCCGAGTCCGCCTCCTGCGCCAGTCACGACGACGACTTGGTCGTCGTAGCGGAGCTGTGCGTCGTGCGAGAGAAGGGGGCGCGTTAGCCTCGGCGTCTGTGGGGCTCGCTCGCACGTGAAGAGGGCGGGCAAGTCGAAACCGAGTTCAGTGCGGCCTCGCGAAACTCACGGTGGAAGTCATCTGGTTCTCCTGGCCGGTGTATGTGTGTGCCCTCCGAGGTGCACTGTACTGTAAGGGAGGGAGAGTCGGACTGCGGGCAGGACTCGCCGGGAACGGGCTGGGCGCGACTTTCGGCTTTTCAAAGTCGCCGAGACGAGTTCTGCCACGTCACTCCACGGGATGACCGGCTTTTCCGGGCCACGTCACCCGCCTTCCGGTTCGCTTGCTTCGACCGCTCACCTTGACTGACCGCAACAACGCGCTGGACCGTGGATAGAACGAGCTCGTCGTCAATTCGGACTGTCTGCTCCGAAGCGCCTCTCACACGCCCGCTGTCTTCTGCTTTGACCGCGTTCCCCCGAATGCCGATGCGACGTCGCTCTCGCTCCTGCTCTGGCTCTAGCCCGCGTACAGGATGGGGTCGAGCTCGACGCTCGGCGCTCGATGAGGCGCCTAACAGTTACTGCTCTCGGTGTGCGAGCCTCTGAAGAGACGCCTGCAGCGCGATTCCAGACTCAGGGGAGAGCAGATCGGTCCCGAGGACACGCCTCTCTCGCGGACGGAGCACTCAACAGACGTCGGAACGGGTCCCATCCGTCGACTTTGCTTCCCAAGCTCGAACCCGGACTCTGTGCTCTCGTGTCCCACGCCTCTAAAGTCCTCAGCTTGCCGTGACCTCAGGATACCTACTCCGCTGCAATCACAACTGAGGGGCAATATAGCGCTGCGCCGCGGATCGCATGCTGACGGATCGAGCCCTCACGCTGCAGTCTGGACTCTCGAGCACATGAACGACGGAATGGCCGCGGCTCACTCGAGGTCCAAGGCCGCGTTGGCTCGCCCGTTCGCTCGTCATTTCGACTCGGGTTGACTTGCGCTGGATGATGCGCCTGCTTCTCTTGCGGCGGATCGACTCGACGAGACGATGGCGGGCTCGAGTGCCACAGTCCTGAGTGGACGGGCGCATTCGAACGCAGCTTCCGAAATGCGAACCAGTTTGAGTCAGACCTCGTTCGGGCCAACTCTCTCTCGGACCGAACTCGGGATTGCTATTCTCGTGGACGCTCCGATTTGAGTGACACTGTCCCTCTGCAGCCGGTCTCGTCCGTGTCCGCGCGATCCTGCAGAGTGAGGCTTGATAAATGAATGTGGTATTTGTAGCAGTAGATGAAATACACTTTTTGATTGTAATCACCTTTACAACTTGCTGCGAAGCGAAAGTGGCGCCCACGCGCGATCGCAGCAGCAACTCTCCCTAGAACCTCTTTACCGCCCTGCAGCTACAGCGAATTGAGGGGCAAGGATGTCCCGCAGCCGCTCGTCGACCGTCTCGTCGGCGTACCGATCCCCCGTCCCGTCGACCGACCAGCCGCTGCACTCGGATCATGTCGCCGGTTCCTCGTCGTCGTCTTCGCCGCCGCCGTCGACCACGACGATGATGGGACCTCGCAGTTACGCGAGCGAACACTCGCTCCACACGCTCAGGGGACCCAAGTACATGATCGACTTGCCGACGACTCGATCACGGAGTGACACGTTTGGCGGCGTCGAGTTGCCGAGCGACGCCCAGTTGAGACGCGACGACGACCGGTCCGACTCGGACGGCGACGACGACGACGACGACAAGCGAGCTGGGACCCCTCTCACGCGCCAGCGAACGTCGTCCGTGTCGTCACTACGGTCCCTCGACCCGGCCCTCCATTTGGGAGGCGCCCCGCTCAAGGAACGGAGGCCCGTCCTGTACGCCGGACTCCAAGCCGGCGCCCTCTTGCTCGCGTCGATCCTCGGCCTCTATTTGACCCTGAAACTCGCCCTCCCGCCGATCGACCCCGAACACAAGGACAAGGTCAAGTTGCCGAAATCGTTTGACGACTTGAAAGAGTTGAACGAGGTGTTGCAGGTGCGGCGCTCTTTCGATGCGGCTTACAGCGTCGGCATGGCTGATTGTTCATCCGCCGCCAGGTCTACTCGGAACGGAACTACTACCGCGTCATGGGATGCTGGGTCGCCGTGTACCTCTTGTGAGTTGCGCGTCTGTTTGCGCTTGTCGGATTCGAGTCGCTCGCGGTTCCCATGGTGGCGGTCCAGAGAGTCGCTACTGCACACGTCTCGCACTGGGGTCGCGCCCGAACCGTACGCTGACTCTTACGGCCATCCACCTGCTCGCAGCCTCCAGGCGTTTTCGGTTCCCGGGTCGATGTACCTCTCGATCCTCGGCGGCGCACTCTGGGGCGTCTTGATTGCCCTCCCACTCGTCTGCTTTGTGAGTTTGCGACTCATCGGACCGATTTCTCGGCATGTCGAAACTCATCTGGCGCGCGCAACCCGCAGTCTGTCGCCACCGGCGCCCTCTTGTGCTACTTCCTGTCGGCCGCACTCGGGCCGGCCGTCCTGTCGCACAGCGAAGTTTGGCAGCGTCGCATCGATCGGTGGGCCGAACGGATCAAGGAGCACGACCAGAACTTGATCAGCTACTTGATCGTCCTCCGGTGCGTTTCAGACTCGTTTCGTTTCGCAGTCCTTGTGACCGCCTCGACGGCTGACCTCCTGCTGTTCGATTGCCCTAGGATCGCCCCGCTTCCGCCTCACTGGGTCGTCAACATTGCCGCGTACCACGTCGGCATCTCGCCGTGGAAGTTTTGGCTGTCGACTTTTCTCGGTGGGTCCTCCCGTGTGCAGCGTTTCTGAGAAAAATGTGCTGATCCGCAAGTTGCAGGCATCGCCGGCGTGTCGTACATCCACACGACGATCGGGACGACGCTCGATCAGATGACGAGCTCGGCCGACTTTCACTTGATCTCGTGGCAGAACGGACTCGGACTCGGTGGCAGTGCGTTCCGGTTCGCTGTCGATCCGTCGAGACTGAGAGCTGACCTCTCCAATTTCGCCGCGCAGTCATTGTCGCCGTCTTGATTCCGGTCGCCTTGAGGCGCGCCTTTGCCGCCGACATTGCCGACGCCGCCGACGACGCCCAGGAGGAACCGACCGAACCCCTCTTGCACCCTCGGACTTCGCTCTCGCTCGACTCGGACGCCGCACGACCCGGCACGCAGCGACACTTGCTCGACGGGACGGCGCGATCGAGTACGGACGGCAGCGCGCGCGTCTCGGACCTCGAGGCCGGTCGACCTTCAGCCGGGAACGGGAGCGCCGACAAGGCCAGCCGGGTCCTCGGCGTCCGGGTGCGCTGAGCGCTCGGTGCTCTTGGAACTTGTGTAGCTCTCGTTCTTGTATCCTTAGACCTGGTCTTGTATGAGCTCCTCCTCTAGATACTTTAGCCGCACTTTTTCTGGACTCTCGTGCGGGTCTCGGTGGGCGAGCGCAGCGAGCCGGGCAGTGGAACGGGACGAGGGGATGCTTGCGAGCGCAGCGAGCCCG
>PJQD01000069.1:0-45017 GCA_002922495.1 Rhodotorula taiwanensis | reverse complement strand
GCGCAACGAGCTCATCTACGCTCGGGTGGGTTGGTCGTCAACTTGCTCGGGGGCCAACCTGCACTGTCTTGACTCTGCCACTTTCACTGTACAACACCTGGAACTTGCACCAACATTTCCGGCACCCTTCAAAACCACCTCCACTGCTGGTCCAGTGACTGTCACTCCCTGTACGGTCCCTCGACTACCACTTTCCTGCTTGGTTTGCCACCTGCCGTCACCTTGCTCCGGTCAACCGTACATTGCTGACTGCCACCTGACACTTTGACCCCACCTTCCGTACACTGTGAACGACACCCTACGGCCACTCTCACCTGACTCTGCCACTGTTTCCCTCACAACTTGACTGCCCTGACTGTTCTGCCCACGTCCCCTGCCGTCACCAATGTCTGGCTATCAGTCCTCGCTCTCAGTCTATCTGGAGCTGCAAATGTCTACCAAGTGGGACCGTATTTGTTTAATGTGCTCTCTTCTCCGGATGCATTGGACTGGTTGTCTCGGTGAGCAGGTCTGGCCGAGATGACTGCATTTCGCCAAAATTGACATCGACCGAACAGGGTTGGTGCGAGCCTTGTCTTGTTTGTACCGTGGCGGCTACCGCGGCAATCTCAACCTCGCCTACGCTGCAAGGGTCCCGTCGTGGGGATCGCTCAAGGATCTCACCACATCGAAAGAGAAACTCGACGTCTTCTCCTCGAACCTTACCGTCACATGGAGCGGCTTCTGTTACGTATTTCACTTCGACAACCACGTTGACAGTTTCACCACATCGGGCGTCTTCTACAATATGATCCTACGCAAGACAAGGGCTCAACCGATACTTAGTCGATGTATCTACGCCTCCAACAAGACATCTGCTCCTGCCTGTCCTATGGGAGCGCAGCAAAACGTTGCGCGTTTGGCTTCCCACAGTGGGAAGCCAAATCTAGGGGGAAGTGCCAGACAAAGAAAATCGATACTTGGTTACATCGACGTGAGGGTCTGTCTGTAATGGACAGTGGCACGATTGAGGGGCCAGTGGTTTTTCCGGCGACCTCGACCCGCTCCCCTCGACATTCTGGTGCGGACCTCAAGGATTCGCTTGCAAGTTCCTCGAGGTGCCGAACAACGCTCTCGGGCTCGACGACAACGCCAAGGGGGCCTTCTGACAGGTGCCGATTCACCCGGACGACCGCCGCTGGACCGTCATGGACTTCGACAACAGTTTCTACATCAACTACTGTCTCCCAATGGGTCTGAAGACGGCGACCGACATCTGGGGACGCTTAGCAGATCTTCTGCAGCTCTCAAGCGAGTGCGCGCTTGCCAAAGCCTTCCGCCGAATGGGCAGCGACCTTCACTTGATGCGAAATTGGGTCGACGACTTCGTCGTCATTGCCTCGCTGGGAGCGCTCTTGCAGGCCGACGCTATGTTACTAGTCTACATACATGGACTAGCAAGGACAATGCTCAAGCTAAACAAAGGGATAGATCAAATGAGCATTGGGGTCCTGCTTTGCATAGAGCCCCAGAGGAGATTGGTCAGATGGACAAGTGAAAGTCAAGGCACCAGTTTGAACCGTAGAAAGTTCCGGGACCCCAATTTTGACCGTACCGTAGTGTCAGAGCAAGGGTGCAAGGAGTGTTGGCACATTGGTGCAGCATTTCTTTAATGTCAGGTCGTCGTCGACATTGGTCAAGTTGATCGTGATGTGTTGTGATGACGGCGGCAGCGGGAGGTACGGCTTGACGTCAATGACCGGCTTCCTTTCTTGACCCCTCAGAGCCTGCTCGCGCTCAAAGTCGTAGTCTCCTGCGAGTCGTTGTCAATGAAGCCGTCCAGGTTGCCTTGCGCATCAGCATTCAATCTGCTGTCCAACTTGTCCAAAGATGCATGACCACGCACCTCGGACTGTGACGCGGCGTTGCTGGTCCTGCTGGGCGAGGGCACAAGGGTGTCTTTGGACCCGCTGGACCTTCCCTCCGCTCAGTCTGCTCTGGGTAGACTCATCAGTTGGTTGTCCGGTGTTAGAAGCACCTCCGTGAGGGGTACAACATGTTCTTCCTAGTAAGAGGGCAGCTGTGCGCAAAACGGGACAGTCAGCATTGCACTTGAACGCGCAAGACCCGGAGCATATCGGAACTCACCTTGCTCGGGCAACTCCCTACATCCCTACTTGGTCCGGCATTTTGTGCTTGACTGGTCGCTGTATGGCGGCACCGCCAGCAATTTGAGCACATCTTCCAGAAAGTGATGTTGTCCTCCAGCACTGCAATTGCCAGAGCAGCCAATATTTTAAGATGCAAAGCCTCAGACATACCGCACCAGACACTGGGCAAACACTGCCGGCTCAGAGCTGCCAGGGCAATGCAAACATGTTCAAGGGGAGTCTGGGAGAGACTGAGCCCTTAGCAGACTCCTAGCTGATGCGCTCAGTCACACCTTTTGCCTCTGGTGAGCCTGTGATGAGCCTCTTGTGAGCAAGGCAGAGTTGCCTCATCAGAATCCAGTAAGTAGTGAGGTTGTTGCAGCACTTGCGCAATGTGTACTTGCGCCAGCATCCCTTCTTGCAACTGCTCCTCAACACTTTCCCGCTTTGCCAAGATCGGTGATGTGAATTGACTCGGCCAAGTCTGGTTCTGCCTTTTCATTGGGTCCCTCATCAGGCGCTCTTGCCAAGGGGGAAGTGCAGGGCGCCCCTGTGAGTGCACTCTACTCCTTGTATACGGAGGCATGTGCCTGTCGTGCGATCGGAGCGCTGACCCCAGTCGTTTTCATCCCAATCCCCATCATGTCAAATCCCACTGTCGGTATTGACTACTACTATGAACGGGGCGCAACAATGTACCACCAGCTGCAATACTGGCTCGTTGGTATTGCGGCCTGCCTTGAAGGGCTGGGAGTGTGTGCCCCTGGCTCGACACTCTGCTCCTTTCTGCTGCCATGTAACCCTCCCCTCCACAGGCGCTTGAAGCTCGTCAAGAAGAACCATGTCTGCAATGCCGCATGTAGTAGTGCAGCTTGTCTTCCAGTGCACCTCACTCTGTGCATTTGAAAGCCTGGCCACATGAGCAAGACTGCTTCACTGACACCGTCATGGCCGCAGCAAGTGTTGTCGTTCCCCTGTTGGACCAAGGAGCTCGTCAGGTCAACAAAAGCAGGTGGCTCCCCGCCAACAAGTTGCTCCGGGCCTCCGGCATTGGGCTCTACTCGCCTCCGCTTCTAAAACATTGTTTGTACCCTCACTCAGCTCTAGGTTTGGCTCATGTACAGAGTTGGACCACAGTGTAAGTGCACCCAGTATTGAGCCTCCATAAGGAACAAATATTGCATACACCAGTTCTCATAAGCACAAGCGGGTAGAGATAACCCTAAACCTAAATGCCAATTTAGCCCAGCCCTCATGCGGCTGGAGGTCCGCCTCTTGGCCCTGGTTGTCCAACCCGACCACCTCCTGACCCTCATGGATGCATGCCTGTCTGCTTGCACTGTGAGACTCAGCTGGGCTATCGCATCTTTTTGTGTTGACCTGCATCATGGCAGAAGGTGGCCGTATGCTCTCGCTGTGTAATGGAGGATATGCTCGTCACGCTGAGGTGGCCGTTTTGCCCTGGACTGCCTTTGCACAGACGGTCACATGGATTCAAAACACCTGCTGATTCCGCTGCTGGTCCAGGTGGCCATCCGTAAGATATACACACTTTCGAGAGCAGCACACCAGGGCTTCAGGCTCTACCAAGGGATTAGCCAACTCACCTGTCCCTGCCAATGCACAGGTGGGGTCCTGACAACAAGACAACACTCACACCTGCAGCTTGGAGAGCTTTCACAGCTAACCTGTGCTTGCTTGTCTTCCTGAGCTCGAATACCTTTGCCCTGCCCTTGTTGCAGGCCAGCAAACTTCAGAGGTGCGGTGTAACCGAATCTCCATGTCCTACAGGGGACCATAGCTTTTCACATATTTGGAACAGTCAAGCTACAGCAGCTGGGGGCTGTTGATAATAATGGCCTACACTTTTTGCGCGGAGCGTGTCCTGCACTGCGAGTCGATCTGAAGTGGCTTCAGTAGCAACGTGGATGGGTGCCCTAAAGCCGGGGCACCGCAAAAGTCGCGGTCAATCGGCGACGGCCTTTGTCACTTCAAAACCCTTTGTCTCGCTGGCACAGATGTACGATGGCTCGCGTGAACGACGGCGAGTTCGTCCCCGTCCAGCGAACCAGCTTCGCATCTGACCTAACACGCCCACACTGTTCCAGACGTCCTCACCATGCCCTGGATCCCGACGCCGTCTGACGGGCTCGACGCCAGCGAAACTCTCCGAACACAGTACGAGACGGAGCAGACCATCTCATCCCTGTTGACCGAGCACCTCTCGAGTGCCGCCGAACCCACTATCGCGTCGGCGACCCACGTCGCGTACTGCCGCCGGCTCCTCGACCACCCGCTGCCGCCTTACTTCATCGGCCTCGACGCGTCACGACCATGGGTCCTGTACTGGACGACACACTCGCTTGCGCTCATGGGCAAAGAACTCGACGAGGCCGTGCAGTTGCGTCTCGCGACGACGCTCGCCGCGTTCCAGAATCCGGGCGGCGGTTTCGGCGGCGGTCCAGGGCAGCTCAGCCACCTCGCTCCGAGCTACGCGGCCGTGTGCGCCCTGGCGTACGGAGGGCCAGTCGGCTGGCGAGCTATCGACCGGTGAGAACCGCCTCGTACGGTTGCACAAAGTCCGCCATCGCTGACAATTTGCCGAGTGCAACAGGCCGGCCATGTACGGCTTTCTCATGTCTTTAAAGCAGCGTGACGGGTCATTCATCATGCACCATGGCGGCGAGGTCGATGTGCGGTGAGTCAGACGACGTATGCGGATCTGAACGAGCACGCAAGCTGACGCTTCCAGTCCTATTCGCAGCGGATGCTACTGCGCCCTCACGATCGCCACGCTCTCCAACATCCTCACGCCAGAGCTCGTCGAAGGCACCGCGGCGTTCGTTGCATCTTGCCAGACCTACGAAGGCGGACTCGCCGCGGCCGCCGAAATCTTTACCGACTCTGAGGATCCGGTCCGATCTGCACCACTCGGCGAGGCGCACGGTGGATACGCCTTTTGTGCTGCAGCATCATACCTCATATGCACGAGCGTCGCACCGACTGTCGCCTCGCCCCGCCCGCTTGGCCACACTCACACTCTCGACGTCCCGGCCCTCCTGCGGTGGGCAGCCTCAATGCAAGCGAATCCGATCGAGGGCGGAGGCTTCCGTGGTCGGACGAACAAACTTGTCGACGGATGTTATAGCTGGTGGTGCGGCGGGATTCTGCCGCTGGCAGAATGTCTTCTCGCCGACGAGACCGGTACGGGTCCCGAGGCCGACTTGTATGATCGAGGTGCGCGGTTCCGTACCTGCTCCGGATTGCGGCCGGTTTGCTGACTTCTGTCTACCGATACAAAGCCTCGTTGCAGCAATACGTCACCCTCGTTGCGCAGGCTCCCAGTGGCGGCCTCCGCGACAAGCCCGGCAAGTCTCCCGACGCGTACCATACCTGCTACAATCTATCCGGCTCGTCCTCGGCACAAAAGCGCCCTCTTTTCTCGACTGCTCGGCGGAAACGACTTGCGGAGGCTTTCGTCGAAAAGGGCGTTGCGGCGATGGCTCCGGCTAAAGTCGACGGCAGCGGCGGAGCGCCTGCCAAGGCGGACGAGCTGGTGCGAAAGGCATACAGTGCCAGTCTGGCCTGGGAGTCGTCGGAAGGACCGTCGAGTGTCAGCCTTCCGGACAAGGGGGATTCGCACCTCGTGAGTGACTAGCCCGCTCGTTGCAGGCCACCGTGATATAAGTCTGACAAGTCCTCACGAGCGCGTCACAGGTCTTTGCCCACCCTGTCTTCAACATCTGTATGCCGCAAGTGGAGGCTATGATGGCGTTCTTCTACGGGCAGGTCGACGAGTAGGTGCAACGACGTGACGAAGACTGTCCACTGCGACGCGCGCGTCCAGCTCTGATGTACGACAACGAGAGTCCTGTGCCGCATCGAGCCAGCTCTGCAGAGCTCGCAGCTGGGCTCCGTGAGAGCGTCTTGCCTGATCATGAGAGGGAAGGGTCCATTGCGGCAGTCCCTATATGCTCCGCGTACTGCTGTCGAGACTTGCGAGCACACGCATTAGCTTGCGGATGACCCAGTCTGGGTGCTTTATAGCCAAAATAAGGCGGACGAGGAGGAAAGCGCGCATCGCAGACAAAGAGCGAAGATCGACCCCCCCTTGCGCGACGACCAATTCGTCATCCTGTGCTCGCGGCGTTTCGCTCTGCGCGCGATCTACCTCTCGGCAGCTACTCGCACTGCTGTAGCACCCGCCCACGACTCTTCGATAAGAGATATCACTCGCTTCAAGTCATCTCTACCACTCCCCTTGACACCCCCCGCGAACTTGAGCCGCACCCGCGTCCTCCTTCCTTTTCCGAACCCTCGGCGTCTCGACCATCATGTCTGCTCCGCCTAGCAAGGAAGCGACCAAGCCGGTCCTGTTTGGTTTCCCTTCTACCGACAACCTCTCTCAAGCGCTCGCGACGTTCGTCCTCAAAGCTCAGGACGAGGCGCTCAAGAAGCAGGCGACGTTCCGTATCGCTATCTCGGGCGGTTCGCTTCCCAAAGTCCTCGGCAAGGACCTGATCGGCCGCGAGGGCGTACCTTGGGACAAGTGGTGAGTCTCAAACGAGCTGACAGGCTCGTCCAACGTGCCGTCGAGTGCCGCGAAGCGTACCGTGGGTGACGCTCGTGGAACCTTGGCGAACGGCTGGACGTGCCGGGATCCGACCGGGGCCGCCTTCGTCAATGACTGACCAGGGGGAGTGTATCCGCCGCAGGGAGGTCTTCTTCGCCGACGAGCGCGTCGTACCCCTCGACCACGAGGACTCGAACTTCCGCCTGAACGACGAGCACCTCTTCTCTCACGTCCCCATCCCGCGCCAGAACATCCACGTGATCGACACCTCGAAGCTTGACGACCCTGAAGCCGTCGCGGACGACTACGAGAAGCAGCTCGTCGCGTCTTTCGTCGGCTCCAGTTCGATCGCGTTCCCGCGGTTTGACCTGGTCCTGCTCGGCATCGGGTGAGTGACCCCTTGACCCCGTTCTGAACCCAAGTACAGGCGGGCTGATCTCGAAGCGCGCGTGCACAGACCGGACGGGCACACGTGCTCGCTCTTCCCAGGTCACGCCCTCCTCGATGAGATGGACGGATGGGTTGCTTGGCTCAACGACTCGCCGAAGCCGCCGCCTACGCGCATCACCCTCACCTACCCCGTTCTGAACCATTCTCTGCGCGTCGCTTTCGTCTCGACCGGCGAAGGCAAGCAGGAGATCATGAAGGAGGTTCTCGACAACCCGAATCCCAAGGAGGGCCTGCCGAGCAGCCGCGTCCGCCCCATCTCGCCTGGCCGTGTCTTCTTCTTCTCGGACGATGCTGCGCTCAAGTGAGTGTCTTTGCCCGCGTCGTGCGTGCAAAGCCGCCTGCCTGTACTGACTAGAATCCGCGCTCAACGTCGACAGGCTTGTGCAATACGAGCGCACGCACTTCGACGCAGCCAAGCTGTAAAGAGCTGTAAAAAGAGGAACCCTCCCGCGACTACATACACATCACTAGTTGTAACTGCATTCTATCTGAGCAACGTCTTCCCGGCCGGTCAGAAGCTGTACATCGCAGCTCCAAGCAGCTCAACGCGCAGCCGCGCCTCGTAATCTCAGCTGCGATGGAATGCTGTTTCTGCCAAACAATCGGCCTCGTAAGACCCGCTCCGATTTCGATGACATCACATGGCAGTCCTACGGTCCAGGCGATTGTTTCGCGAACAGCCGTTCGGCGTGGTCGCACAGGATCTCGACCAGCTTGGTCTTCGGGCCCATATCGCTCCATTCCCGAGCGGCGATGGGAGACCTCAGTACGGTAGCTGTAGCATTCGAAGCAGAGTCAAGCTCGCGCTGCTGAAGATGGGAGAAGCAAAGTCGACTCACGCCCGAACACCACGCCGAGATTGGCTGCAGTCATCTTGTTCTCCGCGGCGAACCCTTTGACTCTGCGTTCGCAAGCCGAGGATCAGCGACGAGGTTCCTCGTGAGCCTCGACGAGGCAGCCACGTACCGATGGAGATGGAGGAACAGGTGCCGGGCCGTTGCGTAGTGCACGGGCGGGAGACGGTTCAATTGCCTCTCGATCGCTTCGAAGCGGGCCTCGCCCTCGGGAAGTTCTGCAAGAGTAAGGCCTGCCGAGTCAGATGCGGATTCACGAGCCGCCGCGGCTTCACATACCGGCTGCAGCGACGAAATCCTCGTGTAGCTCGTGCGTCATCAAGGGGATCGGTAGCGACCGGAAGTAGTTCTTGAGACACGACGTGACGGCTGCGATGTCGTTGAACTTGTCCCGGTCGCCGAGGTCAAAGTCTGACCCGCGGTCGAAGAGCTGCGTGATGAGCTTGGTCTGGCCCATGCCGCCCGTTTTTCGGTAGATGCCTTCGTACAGCATGCCTTGATCGAGAGCGAGAGGATGTCAGGCTGGTCACCCGCGATGCCAGCGAATTAGTTGCTTCACTCACCTCCCGCTTCGACAGCTTCGACACACCGCACCACGACCGTCGGCACGAGCGATCCTTCCTTTTCCGCCTGCCGAGTCAGCTCGGCGCCGAACATGGATGGCCCCGACGGCACTGCCGCGCTCAGCTCGTCCATTGATAGGCCCGCGGCCGGAGCGCCACCGGCGGCGCAGGGCGCCGAAAGGTACGCGGCGCATTTTGCGTGCGCGTAGCCGCCGCATCCTGCAGGCCGTCAAACGTGAGAGGGCCGCGCACTTCAGCCTCGCAAACTATGACTCACCGTGGCATCGAACCTCGTTGAGTCCCCACATCTTGTCTCCGCAGTAGTCACACCGGACCGGCCGGAGGATGCTCGTCTGCTGAAAGTTGTGCTGACGCGCCGAGGTCTCGGGCGCTCCTCCTGCTCCCGCGGCGCCGCCGCCGCCGCCGCCGCGCGCCAGTACACCAGGCGATCGATCGACGGGAATCGACGACGTGTTATGTTGTGCTGGGTTGCCGTGCTTGGACGAATCCGGTTTCGGTTTGCTCTTGCCCCAGAACTTGTTCCTGCTCGTGGGCTCGGCGACGAAAGGCCTGTGCGCTCCCTCTCCGTCTCCGTGCAAGCTGCCAGCAGCGCGCGCGGAGGCGGTAGTGACTGCGGCAGGCCGCCCACCCGGCACCGATGACGTGGTCATGAAGCTGGAAGTGCTCGCGCTCGGGATATGCCCGCCATGCGGCGACCGCGGTCCGATCGCTCCGAGGCGAGCGAAGGAGTCGTTCAGTCCGTTGTGATCACGCGCGGTCGCTTCGTATTGCCGCACGAGGTCCGCATTGCGCTGCGCGAGCTCCGCAACCTCCTGAGCGTGGCCGTCCCGAACCTTCCGCAGTTCCTCGATCTCGCGCAGCAAGTCGTCGCGCTCAGCCACCAGTCCGCCGATCTCGGCGCGGTGCTCGTTTTTGACGGCTTCGAGCCTTGTGTGAAGAGCCTCGGCGACGTCGGCATGCGAAGATGAAGCGTACGATTGCCGATCTGGCGCGTCTTCTCCGCTGCGCTCGACGGGATCTAGTGCGGCCAGCTCGGCAGCTTCGGCCGTCGACAGAGCGACTTCAGCTTTGAGTTGGCTCAAGTGCTTCTCCATCCCGATGACGGAACTTCGCAGCGACGTCGACTGTCGCTTCAGATCTTCGGCCGTCTGCTGATCCTGGTCGACCTGGGCCAGTCGTCGGGCCTGCTCGGCGAACTTCATGCGCAGAGCGTGCATTTGCCGCTCGACTTCTCGTCGGGCTGCGACTTCTTTGTCGTACTCCTCGCGGGCCATGCTAAAGCCTTCGAAGGCCGTACGTGACGCCCTCTGCGGGACATCTCGCACATCGTCAGCGGCTTCTTTCGAGTCGGTCTAGCTTGGTCAAGACATACCCGGAAGGCATTATAGCGAGTCTTGATGTCCTTGATCTCGCGCTGCGTTGCCTCCAATTCCCCGAGCAACTGCTCGACAAGCTCGACGTCGAGCTCGGCAAGGCTGCTCCGAAGCGATTCTCCGCGTGAGAGCTGGATCGATTCGCGCACGCGTCGTGCTGTGTCGGAAGGCGGAGAATTGGCACCGTTTCCTGGTCCATCCGCCTCCGCCTCCGTTCCGCGCCGTGGCAAGGCTGAGCTGTCGAGCTGCTCCTCGTCGGACGTGAAAGCATCTCCTGGTACGTCTGCACCAGCTCGTCGCGACGTGGGCTGTAGCGGAGAAGCGCTGTTGACGTGATCGAGAAAGAGGAGTGTGTCCTGGTCGAACCGACCGGCGGGCCGCTGCAGTTCGTCCGTACTCGCTGCAAAGTCCGAAGTGCCACGGGGCAGGGACGAGCCGAGCGCTCGCGGTGGTGTCGAAACGTCATGCGACGGCCGACGAGGCGATCCGGCCGGATCCTCCACCGGGACGACCGACGACCGCCTATCGCTTGGCGAAGTCGAATCTTGTAGTGGAGGGACCGGGCGAGCGAGGGCGCCATAGAAGCCCGATCGACGGTTGTTTGCCTTGCTGCTCACGGCGGGCGCCGAGAGCCCACTCGCGAGTCCGGCATCACCAGACAGCGATCTCTCCTCCACGGCCGGTCCGTCAGCGAAAACGTCCGCCGAGGCCACCGGACCATGCGGGCGCGACGGCGGCGGCGAGGCGATAACAGGTGTCCGAGGCCGTAGGGGCGACGCGCCACCCTCCGAGGGCGAGATGGCCGACGACGATGAACTGGCAGACGGTAACGGCGAGCTCCTCGCGTCAGTGGCGAGCGTTCGCGACGACACCGAGGTCGCGGGCGTCAGCGCACGACCGCTGTCCTCTGTGAACGGTTGCCCACTCGGCTGAGCCGGTAGAGGTCGGACGGCCGACGGCGTTCGACTCCGCGGGGACTGCGCCGGGTTCGGGCTCGAGCCTGGACTCCGCGAGCGGTCGAGCGGCGCGAGGACCTGCTCGCTTGTGACCGCTTCGGTGCTGCCGCTTGGCCTCGACTCGGCGTCCGGACGACCCGGAGACGACTTCGTCACCTTGGAATCCCGATCTTTTTTCGCCCTCCGCTTCGCCTCGGCGTGTCGACGAGTGCGCGCGACGCGGTCGTTATGGCAAGACATGCACCAGATGCCTTGATTCGTCTTGGCAAAGATGAGCTCTTCGATCTTGTTCGAGCACGAGCGACAGCGGAAGCAGTCGGCGTGGTACGACTCATCTCCTGCATTCGATTTCCGTCAGCGTCGCTCGCGGTGGACTCGTAGTAGTTCCTGCCGTCTCACCCGTCACGATCGCCTCGTTGTGTATCGGCTTCTGGCAAATCGTGCACATGTAGGAGCAGTTCTCGCAAACGGGGCTGCCATCGGACAGAAGGAGCAGGTTAGTGTTGTGCTCGACGAGACTGTTGCACTTGGCGCAGCGACTGAAAGAGGAAGAACGTCAGCGGATCCCTCCGAGCGCGCCTGGAATAAGCCGAGTAAGAACGCACAAACTGCGGACGACGACGCGGGGCGGAGAACAACAGGCAGAGGGGGAGGAGCAGCATTCGGTCAGCATTCCTCGCTCGCTCGCCGACGAGACCCGCTGTAACTGACCAGTCGACACTGTAGGAGTAAACACGACGTCAGCGTGTTGTCTCGTCGGCAGCGGAAGCGTGTGCCAGACCGCCACGTACTGGAAGAGGTATTTCCCGAACGAAACGACGCTCTCATCCTGCGCCTCGTCGAGACTGCGTTTACAGGCTGCGGGAAGCAGACCGTCAGGAGTCCTGAGTGCAGAGTAATCACGGCGATCTTGGCTCACAGTTGCAAATCGCTGGCTCTGTGACGCCTGCCGTCGTCGTCGTCGCCGCCGCCGCCGCGGCTTGACCGACCGTTCCCATCGCTCTCGAGCCGAGCAGCACTCCGCGTGGCTGCCGTTGACGTGCGAGCTTCCGAGGAGATCCGCCTTGGCGCACGCCCGCGCTTCACTGTGCGGAAGCGGCGCGTCCCTGGTCTCCGCCGAGGTGTTCCTGTCCGCGACTTTCCGCGCGCGTACCCGTTCGGTCCAAGCGCTGACACGGCTAATGCGACGGCGGTCCTCGGCTTGTTTGGCTCGCGCGGTCGCTCAGCTGAATACGGACGCGAACCGGACGCGACGACAGGCGGCAAGGGGTCGGCGTGGTGGGGATCCGCCTTTTTGGGTAGGCCTCGTGAGGCGCCGGGCAGGACCGCAGGACTCGCGGGCGTATAGCTCGGGGTAAGAATGACAAAGCGCCGAGCACTGGCCGTCGTATAGGCGCGGGAAGCTGCCAGGTGTTTTCGGACAAAGGCGCGAAACGACGACACGCGTGCGTGTCGGAAATGCGCGTGGCAAGCGACTCCTTCGATTCTCGCAGCCGCGCAATCTCCCTCTGGATTCAGTGAAACGGAAAATTACACTCGCACAGACACAAATGACAACAAAAGATGTAGGGATGACCGGAGAGAGGAGAGGAAGCGAGTGAAGACAGCTAGCTAGGCAGGGGGCCGGCGAAGCATGAGCCCAGGGGGGCGATGGGCCGCGACGGCGATACATGTGACTGGTCGCGTGGCGGATGCAAAGGGGTTGACAACGACGCAATCAGAGCTGCGCCGAAGGGTACGTCTGACGGCTCGCAGCAGCGTCTTCGAGCATCGCTTGCTGCAACGCCTGCCGTGCCGCTTCTTGGCAAGTCGCCTTCAGTTTCATCCTGCACACGCGGAGACAAACCTTTGTCAGCACCCGCAGCGGAAACCGGGACCGAGACAAAGAGAAGGTAAGAGCTCACTCTGCGCAGAGTCCGTCGAGGTCAAAGTCGAATTTGCCGGTCGGATTCTTCTTGTACTGCTCGTATTCGGCCATGCGGTCCGGGTGGATGCCGTACGGGCATGACGCCGAGGCCGAACCTGCCGGCGACGCGCCGGAGCCGACGGCGAGGCCAAAGTCGGTCGAGAACGACGGCGTCGCGCCAGCAGGAGCGGCGGCGGAGGCAGATGCGGGCGACTGTGACGGCGTGCCGAGCGCGGGCGGAGACGGGTTCAGGAACGCCGAGAGCGCGTCCTGAGTCGCTGGACTCAACGCGGACGCCGGTCCATCACTCGACGAGTTCATGTCTGAGCTAGGACCGGCGAGGAGCGCATCGAGGTCGGCAAAGGTCGACAGATCTGACGAGGGCATGCCGAGCGACGCGAGCGGGTCGCGGTACGACTTGAAGATGTCTGACGACATGGCTTCGGGCGAAGCGACCGGCAGGCCCGTGAACGACGAGAACGGCGACGGCGACGGGTTAACGAACGAGGTCAGGAAGAGCGAGTCGTCCGCGCCAGAGCTCGATGCAGACGCCAAGGCGTTCTCGAGCGCCGACGTCGACGGTTTGACATCCGGCGACGACGCGTTGACAAACATCCCGGGCGAGTTGGCCTGAGAGCTCGACGTGCTCGACATGGTCGTCGAGGCCGAAGGACCCGAGCTGAAGCGGAACGAGTCGGACCGGTCGCTAGGCGCGACGGCTTCGATCGGGGACGACGACGTCGATGAGACGGCGGACGGCGCGGTCAGCGCTGGAGGGCGGAAGGCGGTCGACTGCGGCATCGCAGACGAGTTGCTGACGTCCTTGTCGTAGTCGAATGTGAAAGCCGTCTCGTAAACCTTGAGCCGGGCGTTCTCGCTCCGCAGGCTGCGGAGGGAGGGACAAGGGTTTCGGATCAGGTCCCGTCCGAACCGGCCAGGCGGAGCCGAATGCGACTCACTTGTCGAGCAGTTGCTTGAGCGCAGCGTTCTCGGCGTCCTGCGTCTTCGTTTGCTCCTCGAGCGTGACGACGCGCTCCTCGAGGTCTTTCAGGTGCTGCGGAAGCGACAGCATCGAGGATGTCAATACTCTGCGGCAAGCGGCCTCCAAAGTACGCGCACGCACCTTTTCCTTGCGTTCGCGGAAGTTGCGCTGCGCCTGACGGTTCTGGGCCTTGCGGCGTTCCGACGTCTTGCCGCCCTTTTCCCCCTTGCCGTCCATACTGCCGTCGGGCGATTCACCTGCACAGAGTGAGGCGCCGAGAGTCAGCTCGCGTCTACCTGGCTGAAAGCCTGTAACGCGGAGTGTGCACGCACTCCTCGCCGTGACGCCGTCGTTGCCGGTCGCATGCGAGTGGTGACCGGCGCCCGAATCGGACGTGCGCCTGTGGTCCTTGATCGCGCCCTGGGCGCCGTTGCCGTTCTTGCGCTTCGGGTCGGCGTGGTGCTGACGCGTCGGTGACGAGCGGCCACCGCGCGTGGCCGACGGAGTGCCGGTCGACTGGGCGGCGCCGCCCTTTGACGAAGACGGCGTCCCGTACGAGTCGAGTTGGCGGTACTGTCCGTGCGAGACGGCGTTCCCGTCACTCGACGAGGGCGATGCCGAGTCTGAAGTCAATTCGGGGCTCGACGCGTCGTTGAGGAGGAGCGACGAGGTGTCGACGGTGCTGACTCCTGCGGCGCCTCCGGTGACAAAGCCGCCGAGGGCGAGTGGCGTGACGTGCGGGTAGCCGCCGGCGGACAGTGCAGCTCCCTTGGGGTCGGCATCGAGGAAGCTTGTCAACCCTGCGAGGTCTGCTTTCCCAATGTAGAGAAGTCGAGCGAACGACGTGGCTCGAGTCAGTTTTCATGCTGATGAGAATCGTGGAGCGGGGAGGAGGGAAGTCGACAGGGACGAGGGACGTACAGTCGTCGGCCGACTCGGCAGAGAGAAAGTCGGGCTGAGTCCACGAGTCCATCTGACCCTGCTTTACAGACTCTGGTGGGGCGTGTCGAGAGGACGAGTGGGCGCGAGCGAGGTCGCTTACGAGAGCGCCGTTCCGGAGGCCGCGGCGGACTTGCTTTTCTCTCGTTTCTCGATTGAGCCGACAGGTGCTAGACTACCTATACTGCGATACTGATACAAGCCACTTCCGAGGAAATTCGGGCCGCCCAGTGGACTGTAGAGAGATCGCGGAATAAAGCCGGAAAAAGGGGCGATCGGCGCAGAGGCGAGGGCTGGTCGCGGACGCTCTCGATTGTTCTCCGGCGAGCTGACGAGCGAAGACACGACCAGAGACAAGCATCAAGTAGCTTACCTCCGAGGCGACCCGTTACGTGCCTGTTCTCGCAGAGCGCGATTCCGGAGACTCAAACGACGGGCGTTCGGCCGGACCGCGTCGTCGCCCCACGCAGCCTCAATCGCCCTCGTCGCCCTTCTCGCCAGCGATGGCACCGGCCACAGCGACTCTGCGACGACAAGCCGCGAACGGGATCGAGTACTTGACGGTCTGGATCGCCACCGACGAGCAGCAGGATGGACCGGTGTGGCGAGACTGGCCCGACGACGCCGACCCTCGTCACGGCGGCGGCGGCGTGTTCGCACCCGCTCCCGTTGGAACCACCTCGAACCGCGTGAGTGATCCTCGACACATTCCACTTTTCTACGATGCGCGCTCTCTGAGTGCGATCCGTTCTCACGTTGGTCGCTGACCTCGGTCCCGGTTGGCTCGCTCCCGATTTCCCTCTATCGGCCCTGCCTCACTGCAGACCCTCGCCATTCTCGTCCCAATCTTGATCTCATCGACTATTCTCCTCCTCCTCCTATGCTTCTTCACCCTCCTCCTCCTGCATCGGCGCCGGAGAGGGATCGAGTTGTCCGATGACGGCGGTCCGACGAACCTCGAACGCGAGGACCAGGTCGAAGGCGAAGGCGGGCTCGACGGAGTCGAGGCGCGTTGGTTGCAGACCGTTGATGAGCCGACAAAGATGGGCTATGTCCGGGCCAAGAGTGGGTCTACGCTTCTCTTCCCCCTCGCGCTCTCCCCCGAAATCGTCCTACCATCGCTGACGGATTCAACGTGCGTGCGCAGTCTGGCAAACGCAGTACCCGCCCGATTCCCAGCCGACCGAGATCACGCTGTCCCAGTTCCTGTCGATTCAGGAGAAGGGCGTCTCGGCGTGGTCGTTCGAACCCGACTACGAGTCGAACCCGGCTTTGATCGTCGAGTCGCGGACCGAGATCACCTTTCTCGCCGACGGCGCCGGCATGGCGCCCGAGGAAGGTGGCGGGTGCTCAGTACAGAGCAACCTACCCGTGCCGAAGCTCAACGACGTGTACTATTTCGAATGCAAGATGTACGAAAAGGCGACAACGACCAATGTGTCGGTTGGGCTCGCCACCAAGCCTTATCCTTCCTTCCGCATGCCAGGTGCGCACTAGCCCCTGTTTGTCCGACTCCTCCATCATCGAGACACAGCAGCTCATCACGTCCATGTCTGCAGGAGTCAGCCGGTACTCGGTCGGCTACCACTCGCAGGACGGCTTCAAGTCGCACTCTTTCCCCTTCACCGCGACTTCGTACGGCCCGCCGCTCCTCGAAGGCGACACCCTCGGCGTCGGCTACCGCCCGCGGACCGGTACCGTCTTCTTTACCCGGAACGGCAAGAAGCTCGAAGACGCCTACGTCGGCTTCAACAAACGGAACGTCTTCCCGACGATCGGCGCCGACGGCCCGTGTAGCGTCCATGTCAACCTCGGACAGGCGGGCTTTGTCTTTATCGAGGCGAACGTGAAAAAGTGGGGGTTGGCGCCGATGATGGGGACGCTCGCGCCGCCTCCCGCGTACGGCTCGGAACGTGGCAGCATCCTCCTTGAATCGGCCGCTACCGGGTCTAGTGCTGCTACAGCTGAGGCCGGTCCGCCATTGCGAGCGCCCCGGCACCGCCGGACCTCTTCCCTCAATTCGCACATTCAGGCGTCCTCTGCTGCTGCCGCCGCCGCCGCCGCCTTGTCGTCGCCGACTCAGCCGATCCGCCCCTCTCCGCTACGCCACTCGCACGCGCGTCAATCGTCGTCCGCCAGCTCGCGATCGGGCGAATCGTCTGCCGTCCGTCGGGATCGACGCGATGCCATCGGGTCAGACGACGATGAGGGCGGCATGATGAACCCGCCGACGCCCGGATTGCTCGACATTAGTCTGCAGTCAATGCACCGCTTCCCGGAGCGGATCCACGAGGCGTCAGAAGATGAAGGCGACACGGGGACGCCTGCTTCGGAAGAGGCGGACGAGGAGGACAATGAGGACGAGTCGGCTTCCGATGCCGAGGAGCGGCAGAGACTGCTGCATACGGCGCAGACTGCGACTGTGCCCGTCTCGACGGAGAGCGCGAGCGCCCGGAGTGTCAGCCCGCCCGATTATCATCCGATCGACCCCAATGCGCGTCACTCACTGCTCGCGTCTTGACGTTGTCGATTACAGCCCTGCTAACCCACACCCGCCTGCACAGATGTACGCTCCAGGAGTCGCCGAAACGATCCTCGAGGATGTGCTCGGCCGAGTACGCTCCGCCGCCGCCGCGGGCTCTGCCTCGGTTGCCGCCTCGATCGCTCCGCAGCAAGCCGCCTTGCACGCCTACCTCGCTCAGCAGCGCCGGGCAGCGCAGCACCTCACGCTCAACGACCTCTTGTCACGACCCGGCATCAACGCGAGCGGCCGTAGCAGCCCGAGTTTCGGGAGCGGATCCGGGTACGAGGCGCGGACCGACGAAGCCGTCGTCTCCACGCCTGGAGTAGGCGGCGCGCCTGCATCCTCTTCGCTCTGGGGATGGCTGACTAGCCGATCCACGGGTGCGCAAGGTGGCGATGCTGTGCAGGCTGCTGCGGGAGGCGATGCAGCGTCCCGCGCCGAGCAAGGTCGCGCGGCTGCTCCTCCCTCGCCGCGATCGCCGCCGCCACCGTTCTCGCCGGCGACCTGACGCGGGTGGCCCCCTACGCGACCGAGTGCGATCCTCCTCCATGTTGTGTCTCCTTATCACTGATGACTCGCCGTTCCCGTTTCCTGCTTCTTCTTTCCAACCTGTAGCCGATTTTCTTCTCTTCGGGCCTCATTCCAATCTGTCGTAAAACCTTCACATCCGTCATGTCTGACGCAGCTGTCTCGAGATAGTCGCGATTAGTCAAGTTCGGACTTCCAAGCCGATCTGGAGGCGAAGCAAAATGCCAAGACTCAGCGTGTTTCCCTTCGAGCCTGTTCGGCCACAGCTTGTAAAGGCTTGCTCTCCCTTTTGCTCATAACTTGCTGTACACCTCGGTGTAAGCAATAGAATGCTTCCAAGCGGGCAGTATGCCTCGTCAGCTCTGAGCTGGCTCTTGTTGCTCGCACCGCTTTTCCCCGGATCGCCGTCGGTCGGCGAAGCAAAGTCGACTCGACCGGCGCCGCTCGGTCCCAACGCACTCGCTCATCCGCAACGTATCGGCATCCGGATCATTCAACGCAATGAGGCCGGCCCCGAGAAGCAAGTCCGGAGGCGAACCAAGCGCGCAAAGTCGGCGACGGCGGCCGGGTTGAGTGAAGCATCATCGCCAAGCCCTCCTCGCTGGGATGACCGATTCCTCCTCTCATTCATCGGGCACGATGACGAGCCCATCACGCTCTCCCTCCGACCGAGCGCGAACCTCGTCCCGGCAGATGGCATCCGGAGCGTCCAGCGGTGGCGAGACGACATCACCGGAGAATGGAAGTCCGCCGAGTCAGTCCTGGCTCGAGAAGCAGTGACGGCGTACGAAGGTTGGGTGCTCGATCAGGACGACGACGTCGACCGTTGGACGCGTGAAGAAGCAGCCGGCGTCGTGCGAGCAGGAGACGCAGGGCGAGGTTGGGCGCGCATCGTCGTCACCGAGGCGAGCGATCCGGCGCAGGACGCGCCGCTGCGTTTCCAGGGATCCTATTCGATAGGCGACGAAATGTACACGGTCCACCCCACCGAGCGCTACCTGCGTACGCGCGACCCGCTCGACCCCACTCCGCCCAGATTGTTGGTGCGCCGGAAACGAACGGTCGCCAACGAAACAGACCTGCCGCTCTACGAGCAGGCCTACCCGCCGATGGTCATCGTCCGCGATCACGATGTCATGTCGGAGGAGCAGCGCACGCTTGCCCTCATCAAGCGGGGCCTGCCGACGTCGTTCGGAGAGAGCGCCACCGGCCCTTCGTGCTCGCATGACCAGCTCGCTTTCAACATCGATCCGGCACACCCGGTCTACGTCAATTCGCACCCGATGGCAAATGCGACCACTCCCTGGTTCCCGTTCTCTCCCTTTGCCGACCTCGGCGGAGACGCCTTTACGCCGGCAGACCTGTCGATCGCGCCTGCGCGCCGAGCCTACAGCCCTCGCGGCCACGTCCGCTACAAGCGACAAGGCAACGACATCAGCGGCAGCAATGGCCAGTCTTCGAACTTTATCAACAGCATCGGCTCGACGCAAGGTTGCCCGAAGCAGCAAAAGGTCGTCTTCGTGGGCGTCGCTGCCGACTGCACTTACGTAAGCCCGATCCAACGCCTACACGGGCAACGTTGGATTGATCTCTTGCTTGTGACTGCAGGTCCAGGACTTCAGCTCGCCGGCGGCTGCCCGCGAGAAGATCCTGACCGACTTCAACAGCGTTTCCGCTCTCTACCAGCGTTCCTTCAACGTCTCGCTCGGTACGCGATCGTCCAGAGCCGCAGCCAGACCTCGGGAGTTGACTGAAACTTTTCGACAGGCATCGTCGAGCTCATTGTGCAGAACTCATCTTGCCCGACCACCTCGTCCCAGGTCGACCCAAACGCGCGCTGGAACGTTCCGTGCCAGAGCAGCTCAAGCGGCGGCTCCATCGGCGTCGACCTTAACGAGCGCCTCAGTCTTTTCTCGGAGTGGCGAGGCAACAAGGGCGCACGCGATGGCGCCGGTCTCTGGCACCTTCTGACGTCTTGCCAGACCGGAAGCGAGGTCGGCGTCGCGTGGCTCGGGCAGCTGTGCCGCACGAGCGCGAGCGGCTCGGCGGGTTCCGTCACGAGTGGGACGGGAGTGACGGCGACTACCCGCAACGAATGGCAGGTCATCGCGCACGAGATCGGTAAGCACCCTTCCCGGACCGAGAACGCCACCTCTCTCTGTTGCCCGGACTAATCTTTCGTCTTGTATCCAGGACACAACTTTGGCGCCATCCACGATTGCTCCTCGGGCTGTTCATTAAGCAGCTCGTGCTGCCCGCTTTCGTCGTCCACTTGCGACGCCAACTCGAACTACATCATGTGAGCACTTTTCCGGTCTGAGCCGAGGCCTTTGAGCGGCAATGCTAATTCAGCTGCTTTTACAGGTCGCCTGTGTCTCGCGGAGAGGTCTCGGCATTCTCGCCGTGCTCGATCGGCAACATCTGTACGACTTTGTCCAGCTCGCTCAACACGACCTGCTTGGCGGACCCGGGCGCGAGCGGGAACCCGGCGCTGATCTCGTGAGGCTCGCCTTGGCTTTCGTCCCGTCTCTGTGCTGCCAACTGACGAGCCTTCTCCACCAGTCTTCAATCATGCGGTAACGGAATCCTCGAGGACGGCGAAGAGTGCGACCCTGGCGGAGTGGATGACCCATGCTGCAACGCTTCGACCTGCAAGTTCCGGTCGGGCGCTGTATGCAGCCCGCGCAACTCGCTGTGTTGCACCAATCAGTGCCAGATGGCTTCCAACGGCACCATCTGTCGTCCAGCGGTCGACTCGCGCTGCGATGTCCAAGAAGTCTGCGACGGCAGCAGCTTCTCCTGTCCGACCGACAAGTACCGCGACGACGGTTCGTCGTGCGGCAACGGGCTGTCGTGTGCTTCGGGCGTCTGCACGAGCCGTGACCTCCAGTGCCAGAACGCGGGCGCTTCCCTCAATCTCCAGTCGGCTTGCCCTACTTCAGCGGTGCGTCCAGGCTCTCTTTGCCAGTCAAGCTGTCATATACTGACAAGGCTCTACGTTTGCAGTCATCCACGTGCAGTATCGCTTGCCGTGACCCGCGTTCGTCCAGAAACTGCCTCATCTTGGACCAGAGCTTCCGCGACGGGACAGCCTGCGGCTACGGCGGACGATGCCGAGGCGGATCGTGCCAATCGGGTTCCGGCCTCGACCGCGCCAAGGGCTGGTACCGCGACCACCTCAACATCGCGATTCCGGTTACTGTTGTCGTCGGTCTCCTCGTCCTCGCGCTGCTGTGGTGCCTACTTTCGTGCCTCTGCTGCCGAGGCCGGAAGGGTGGCTTCGCCCGCAACAAGCCCGGTCGCAACCAGAGCTACTCGAACGCGTACTCGAACGGCGGCTACTACGCGCCGCCACCGGGTCCACCTCCGATGCGTGGCGGCTATGGCGGCCAGCCGGTGACACGACCTGCTCCCGCCTATTCGGGGTACTGAACTCGACGAGACTGTTTTTACTCGTGTCTCATGTATGACTACGCATATCCGAAAGTCACTCTGTAGCCTGCCCCCACCCCGGCCTTTCCTTCCTTCCGTCTTGCCCGCAAGAACGTTTGTTATGGACACTTTTCATTCGACCGTGACCGCAGAGACACGGTAGCTCAAGCCTGCGAGCGCCGATCGCTTGCGAGTGTGCAGTTGCGACTCGAAGAGGTGCGGCGTATCGACTACTGAAGGTCGAGATCGTGTCGGGGTTGGGATGGCGCTGGGCGTGGAAGTACGGGCGGATGCTGCGGGTGAACGAGGGAGTCGCGAGGCTCGTGCCGAGGCGTCCCGGGACGACATGCTTGTGGACGACTTGAGAAGGTACGAAGAATGAGCCGTCGACGCAGTGACGAGCGGCCTGATCGGGGCGGGCTTGACCGGTGAAGCGTTGACGTCGAAAGCGTTTGGCTCTGCGACGGGTGAGAGTGACCGTCTCCACTCCGCTGAACCGTCCTTGTTGACAGAGCGCAAGTTTGATTGCCGAGGCCTGCGCAGTTGTGACAGCGCGTTCGAGCTTTGCACCGAGCGAAGTTGAGGCTCGACCGACGGTCGAGAAGGCGCAGTCGGTGCATCCTGAAGAGCTTGAGCGCTCTTCGTCTTTCGGAGACTCCCCAATTCCGAAGGTTCGGCACCGACTGTACCGGCCGGATCGACGAAGGCGCCAATGGACTGATACTGCTCGCGCGTAAAGTCGACGCCGTCCCGCTTGCTGGCTTTCCGAGGTCTGCGAGGCGTAAAGCTGCGGCGGGCACCGACAGGCTTCTTCGGCGCGGTCGCATCGAATGCAAGGTCGAACATCTCCTCCGAGTCGGAGCCCGACGCACCCGAGTCCGTTCCGAAATGGCCAGTGGCGATAGAACCGCGTCGAGAGGAGGTGGGAGAACCAAAGGCTGAAGAAGGTTGTTTGCGGACCAGCTTGTACGCCTGCAGTATCGCGCGCGTCAGCTCGAAAGATGCGGCACTCAGATGCAGGCGGAACGTCGAGGCCCACCTTGTATCCGCCCGTCGTGTTAGCTTGACTCGACGTCGTACTGCTCGTGCTTGCTACGCTGTATGTGCTCATGCCGCTCGCTTTCCTCGAGGATCGTATGCGGTTCCTCGGCGGTGAAGCGAGCCGCTCCATAGCGGATTGATCTTCCGAGACGGAAGTTCCGCCACTCATGACCCGATCTCGCCGCGCGCGAGCCGGCGTCGTCATCGGCGCAGCTATTGGCGGCTGCGTTGCATCCGCCCTCGGCTGGAAAGACGCAAGGAGATCCGAGAGATCTGCCTTAATTGTCTCGAGCTCGAGAGAAGACCGCCACGAAGCAGACGAGGAGGTCGTGGTAGTACGGCCTCGCGTCCGGTCAGTCCGCAGATCGTGGCAAGAGTTCGGAGCCCCGCTGATTTCGCTGGTGCGCGTTCGAGGCCCGGTCGCTGCCGAGTCCACGCGGGAGTGCAGGACGTGACTCGTGTCGGAGGGCGAGACGCTGACAACGGCGAGGGAAGTCACAGATCCCCCTCGAGGAACGCCCGTCCCGTCGCGATCGAAATTCCAACCGACGGCATCCCATTGTACGGGGCTCGAATGACCGGAGCTGGTCCGCGACGCTGCACCGACCGAGTCCACCGGTAGATCAGGGAGCGGAATCGGCGGGGGAGGGCCAGGCGGGCCGGACGTCCTGACGCGTTCCGCCTTCGGGACTGGCGGGATCTGTAGTCCCGAGATAGTCAGAACAATGACGAGCATGCAAAGGGCGAAGGAGCTGCAGACTCACTGGTAATGGCACTTGCGGAATGTTCTCGTTCACCCCGAGAGGTGGCTCGAAGGTTGTCGGCAGATGTAAGCCGGGGGCCGCTGACCCGCGAGGTCGTCCTTCAGCTCCTTCGCACTCAATCGGGAGCGGCGGTAGAGGTATAGCTGGTGGCGGACTCGACGGCCCCGTCGCCGAGGCGGGCATGTCGAACCATCCTCCCTTTTCGCACCAGCTCAACGCCTCCTCGAGCCGGGTGAGGGCGTCCTCCCCATCGTCGTCATCATCGTCACTGGCGTCGCCGAGGTCGACTGTGAAGTGCTCGCACTTCTGGGCGGGAGTCGCTGTCGGCTTGGGCGGCGGGGAAGGGAAGGATTCGACCAGCGAGGTGAACAGGCTCGAAGATTCGCCTGACGCAGCCGAGCGGGTTGTTGAGGTCGAGCCGGTACGCGCGTGAGCCAGCGAAGGCGCGCTGGCGGGTGGGCGGTACTTGCGAGGTGTTGAAAGGTCCGGCATCGGGGTCGGCGCGCGACTCGAAGTCGGCGTGAGGGAGGCGGTCTGCGGCTGCCAGGCGCCTGCGAGCCCGAATGGCTCGGCGACCGGTCGCATGTAGCCGAGCATCTTCCTTCGGTTGTCGTTCTCTTAGAAAGGCCGACTCGTGAGCCGAGGTCGCTGCGCGGTGCCGATGTAGACGAATCCGTCCGCAGCAACTTCAGTACCAAGAGCGCTCCGTCGCGCTGTGCCGCTGGACTTCTCGGGCTTGGAAGACCGGGCTGAGTCAGCCCTGCACCTGAGTCCTAGCGGTCGCGGGCGAAGAGAGGCGCCAGGCGGAGGGGGAGAGCCGCGACGATCCCGCTTCTGAATTCGTCCGGCTTTGCGGTCGTTCGGGAGCCGGTGCCACCTCTAGCTTGGACAGCTCACGGCTGGAAGAGGGAGAGCATCGGCCAAGCAGACGGCGCAGCGGAGATTGCGCACGCACGAGTCGGCCGTAGATTGTACGAGCGATTCGTGCTCCGCGCTAGTCGGAAAGGAGCGAACGGACCGCAGCCCGGGGTCGATACGGGCAGCACGCCGAGAAGCCGAGACTCCTTTGCCGTTCTCCGCAAGAAGGCCCTTTCGCAGACTGGTGCCCTATAGCTCTACAGACTGCTCACACCCTTGCCAGGCTATGCGCAAGTGTCTGCAGAAACTTTTCTCACGCGGCGCACGCGTCGACGCGCGTCAATTTGGGTGGGAACGCGTCGCGCGTTGATTGCCGACGGCGACCAGTCGAAGTGTTTGTGCTTCCCCTCTCGCTCATTCTCTCGCAAACGCTAGTCGTTCAAGGAGCATCGCCTAGAGAAGTGTCTGGCTTCTGTCTCCCCTCTTGTCGTCGATACCCGTCACTCGCTCGCCTGCTCTCACTCCGCGCACCGTCTTTTTCTCGAAACATCCTCTCGCTCACGACCGTCGTTCATACGATGCTCGGCAAGCGCACGCGAGGCAACACGGTATGCGACAACGCACAGCACGCCGCCAAGCGTCCCGTCACCGCCCTCGGCGCGTCGACCAAGCCGGGCCTCTCCATCACTGCGACTCCCGCCAAACGACTCGCCACGGCGATGGCTGCACCCTCGATGAGTCGCAGCTTGTCACAGAAGGAGAATCAGGCAGTGCAACTAGTACACGAGTTTGAGGAAGGCAACGTCTTTACGGTCGACGATTCGGTCGAGACTCCATCCCCGGCAGCATACAGTCAGTCTTTTTCGAGCGCGCTATCGAGCGAGTCGGGCTGACGCGCGTATGCCAACAGCTCTTTCACCGCCGCCTGTCGGACCACGACCGATCGAGGTCAAGACAGAGGAGGAGAAACCGAATTCGACCCGAACGATTCCTCACATTTACGCGCACGCCGCTTCCCTCCTCACAACTTCGTCCGATCTTGCCTCGTCTTTACCAATCTCTGGCCGACAAGATCAGCGCGAGACTCTACTCGCCTTCCTGCAAAGGCGCTTCCCGTCCGTCTACGCCCCTCGTGAGGGCGGAAGCAGCGGGTCGACGACCACGCCTACGAGGCCCGGTCCCGCAGCCATGTACGTCTCCGGCCCACCTGGGATCGGCAAGACGGCGCTCTTGTCCGCCGTCCTTGGCGACTTTGAACGGCAGATCGCCGATCGCGAATTGGGCGCCGAGGTCGTCGTCTTGATGGAGAACTGCGCAGCGATCGCGGCCGGCGGGACTGGTGCCGACAAGGCTTGGGAGAAGCTCGCAACCGGTCTCGGGATCGACGTCGCCAGGCTGGACGAGAGCAGCAGGACTTTGACCGCCAAGCAGCGGTTCGAGATGGGCCTGCAGGACGGCCGAAAATAGTTAGTCAAGTCTGCGATGTCGTCAGCTCTGGCGGCAGAAGCTGACTCCTGCCCACAACCGAAAGCCTTCTCGTCCTCGACGAGATCGACCACCTCATCTCGCCGACCTCGCCTACTCGTCCGGCATCCTCCGCTCAGCCGGACCTCCTAAACGCCCTATTCCAGCTTGCCTCGATTCCTGCTTCGCCTCTCACGTTGATCGGTATCGCAAACGACCTCACACTGAAGGCGCTCTCCCTCGCACCTCCGCCGCTCGCGTTCTCATCCAGCCCCGAGAAGGGCAAAGCGAAAGCGGACCCGCTCCGCACGCCGTCCAAGCCGATCCGCCTGCACTTCAAGCCGTACAGCTGGCAAGAGCTTGTGCACATCGTCGATCAGCGCCTGTCGCTACTTGCGGACTCATACCCATTCGACCTCGACGTCCAGCAAAATTCGCCGCCCGCCGAGGAGAGCGCTCAGGACGGTGCAAAAGCCAAAAAGACGAGCTTCCCGCTGATTGACAAGCCGGCACTCGAGCGGTGCGCCAAGAAGATCGCAGCCGGGACTGGGGACGTCCGGACGATGCTCGACGTTGTCAGGCGAGCCGTCGCCGCAGCTGCGCATCAACAAGCCGCGCTGCCCGAAGTCTCGCTGCCGAGCTTCACGGCGCAGACGGCGCCGAAGGCCGGCATGAAACACGTCTCGGCTGCGCTGGCCTCGTCGTCCGGCTTGACGGTCGCCCCGACGTTGGCGGCCCGCCTCGCAGCGCTCCAGGGTGGTCCGCACCAGCGACTCGTCCTCGTCGCGGTCGTCGTCGCCCTTTCCCGATTGGAGAAGGACGGCGCGGGCCTGGCCGCACTCTCGCCGAGCGGTGCATTCGAAAGCGGTGGCGTCGCTCCTCGTGTCATCGTCGACGAATGCTACAAGGTCTACCGGGACTTCCTCCAGGCCGAGGACGTCTTGAAGCCTTCGGCGCTCGACACTTCGACCTTTGTCGAGACAGTCGGCATGATTGAAGACCTCGGCGGCTTCGTCACGGTCCGCGGCCGTCCGGGCTCGAGCCCGTCCTCGTCGCCGAGCAAGTCTGGCGGAGGGGCGACTCGCCGCCTGACTCCGACCAAGAAGCATGAGCGTGGTCGCGTCACTGTCGAGCTTTCACCATCGGCTCCGATGGCAGACCTCGTGACGGCCATAACGACCGCACCTCCTGCGGGCCGCGAAGCTGAGGAGGACGAGATCGCTCGGATCGCCAGGAGGCTGCTCGAGCGCGAACGGTCCGCTCAGCGCTGGGAGGTCAAGCGGCGTGCGATGGGTCGCGACGAGGACCGCCGAGCGGAAGAAGAGCTCGAAGGCCGCGAGTGGGAGAGGAGCCTCCAAGCGGCCGAGGTCGAGGGACCTTCTTCGACGAGCAAGAACTAAGTTGGCTTCTGTTTCACTTCTTATCCCTTATACCCTATTCTTGAGCACCTCCTATACCTCGCTTTCTAGACTATATACCATCCTAGCAAGTCGCATTCCCTTGATCGCATAACCTCGCTTCGGCCTTCTCAAGAGAGAGTCTTGTGAGTCTTGCTGGCCTTGCTCGCTTCTCCCTGGTGGCGAGCTGGGACTTTTCGCGCCGAAGTAGTTGCGTCGGAGCGCTACGCAACTCGGCGGCCTTACTTTGGTCACTCATGACTGCCCGTTATCGCCACTGTTCCGAAGAGCGTTCTGAGCCTAGTGAGTTGTGCTCGCCTCTGCAGGCTGCCTCGGCATGAGCTGGCCTCCACGCTGGTGCCTGCTTGGCGTGGTCGGTGGCTTCCGGAGAAAAACTCCGGTTCGAAGTGGCAGCCTCAGCTCGCTGCGTTCGGACAGTTTGACTTGATTGGAATTGCATCGAAGGGTGAGGGAATGGACTCGAGCTTGCACAGCAAGCGAGTAAAGAAAACGCTGTCTTGTCTTCGGAACAGGACCGGTAGCGTAGGCCGCAGAGGGAGGATGGGGAGGGAAAGGGTCTAGCGAGCGAACGCTTGGAAGAAAAATCGAAAGGATTGAGCGAGTATGTTCAAAGGAGGGACGCCGACGAATGAGGATTGTAGAGAGACCATCTCTGAGTTCGACCAGGTACGCTAGGCGCGCTTGCTAGGCGGAGCGAGGCCGATCCAAACGCAGGCGGTCCCGGCGGAGTTCGGGCTGAAGCCTTTCTGGCACGATCAGACCTCGCCTGCGCGCACGACCGTTGAGGAGACATCAGAGAGGGTGTCCGATGCGGAGCGAAAGGAGTCCGAGGCTGTCCAAACTTACAGCGACCGGCGATGCATCCGACGGCTTCCACCCCTTCCTGGCTCGAGCAGTCCTTGCCGCCGTAAGCGAAGCAGGCGCCGCCTGCGCGAACATGAGGCGCTCGATCATCAGCACGTATATCCCAGCATATCACACGCCGAAAGACTCCGCGCGCGCACGCACATTGCTGAAGGTTGCTCGAGATGTCAACGCATTCAAAGCCATCCTTGTTCTCCACGGGGCACGCGACGAAGCCACGAGGGCAGTTGGCCTTGTCCAAGGAGCGGAGACCCGGCTGCGAGAGACCTCCCGAAGGCTGCGGAGGCGGCTTGGCGCAGTCGGCACCGGGAGCGGGAGCGGCGGCGGCCGCAAGGGCCTGGTTCGGTGGCGCGGCGGCCAGCGCGTGGTTCGGCTTGGCATGGTGCTCGACGTGCGCGTGGTGGAGACGGTCGAGCATCGCTTTGCGACGCGCGTCTTGCAGTGCGTGCGGCTTTTGGGCGCCGCGAGGCTCGATGGCGAGGGCGGAAATGCCCGAAACGACGAGAGCGCACGCGAGCATGCTGAGGAGCGAGGGGCGCATCGTGGAGCTCGGAGGGGGGGGTGCAGAGGAAGAGAATGAGCGACTATACAGGTAAGAAGGGGAAGAGAAAGGGGAGAGACGGAAGAATGAAAGGAGGAAAAGGAGCGACGACAGGTCAAGGGCCGGCTCGCGTCGCTCGCGCATCTTGATGGCGCCGCGCTCGCCACGTGTGCTTGGAAGTGGCGCATGAACGTGATGTACTTCAAGGGATTGCACTCTACCAGAATTCGCACAGAAACGGAAACTAGCCGAGACCAGACTACTCTTCGCCGTCTCACTCGACCGTCCACTTCTCGACCCCGAAAAATTCGCGTTCGGCCGCGGGGCGCGTGAAGCGCAGCTCGCAGCCCGGCAACGACTTGTCGCGAACAATGAGACGGAGGACGCGTGTCGGAAGCAGCGAGGCGACGAGGGCGATGAGAAATGGGTTGGCGATAGCGCGCTGCATTTGTCTGTCTGCAAATAGCTGCTGGAAACGCTGAGCCGACGATAGAGCGAGGTGCAAGCCCGCCGTCGAGGCGCCATAGTAGAGCGACTCCAGGACGAGATCTTGAACGTTCGGGAAATTCGCGATAAAATGACGGAGCTTCTCGAGCTGAGCCTATGAAGACTCTTCACGGTCAGCTACATCCGAGGCCCATACTATACCGCAGTAACTCACCTTCTCGCTCAGGACGTGGCGACGGCCGACCGTCAGCTGGGTGACCGAGGGGACAAGGCTCGTGCCCGCCATGTTCGGCGCCCGGCGGGTGATGATCGCGAGGTTTTGGATTCCCTCGTCTGAAAAGATCCCGCAAATGGTCTCAAGCAGGGTCGTCAGGAGCTGGCCGTATGCCGGAGAGATCAAAGCGCGGTCGCAGATCTCGAGCCGAAGGTGTTTCAGCGGGAAAGGGGTGGCGGACTGCTGCAAAGTCTTCGGGAGTCAGCTCCGCTTGCTCCTTGCCAGCGGGCTTCAAAGACGATACCGTGCGAGGACGAGATGGCCTGCTGCGCGTCTCTCGGAATCAGTGAGCGCTTCCAGAAGGAAAGGCTCGGTTCCTCTCGATCACGTACGCGTTTTCACCGCAGGAGGAGCGGCACTGCTGAGCGCGACAGACACGAGCGAATCAACCGGATCAGCCCGTCAGGGTGATGCCCGTTTCTGCGTGCCGTTGGACCCCCGAGCACGGGGTGGAGTCAAGCGAGAGCGACGGCGGCGAAAGATCTGAACCCGGATCCGTTTGGCAGCTTGAATGCCGCTAGCTTCGCACACTAGGTATGCGTGAGGCTGGCTCACTTCGAGGCAAGCGTCGACACGACGGGGCGGAGATAGTGTCGATCGTGCAATCTATGCGGCGCACGATGTTCACTTCCTCGCCAGGAGTCTCGCTCGTCGAGCTTGCCGGATTTCAGCCTGAGACATCGATTGACCAAGCGATTACATCGTAAGCTACTTCGATAGACAAGAAGACAAGAAGCGACAGAAAACAGAAGCGGTCGCGCGGATCCGCTTGCCTCATTCGACCGTCCACGCTTGCGCTTCGGAGACCTGGTTGCTGCCGGTGTTTGCACGAGTGTAGCGGAGCTGGCGGTCCGACTGGACAATATCGCAGACACAGATGCTCCGCACTTTCGTCGGAACAAGGAAGGCGATCAGGGCGGGGAGGAACGGGAACGACGCGATCCGCTCGAGCTCGGTCGACTCGATCAGTTGTGTGAAGCGGGCTCTGTCCGAGAGGGTCGCAGCTGGACTCGGCGCAGAGGCGTAGTAACGTAGCGTGTCGAGCGTGAGCGCGTCGAGGTTCGGGAACGACTTGAGCAGACCGCAAATCTGCGCGAAGGTGGACTGCGAAGGATGGCGATGTCAGCGAGCGGCCCAACGGCAGAGCAGCGCAGGCCAGCGAAGGGGCACGTACGTTGCGCCACAGCTCGTAGAACCTTCCGACGCGGAGGGTCGTGACCGAGCGCATCAACGGAAGAGGATTGTTGTATGGAGGAAGGTAGGTGAAGAGCTCGAGCCCAGCGGAGACAGTCGAAGAGCCGGATACAGAACCAACCCATTAGGTTGGCGATATACTCGACAGGTTTGGCAACGTTGTCGAGGTCCAGTTTGAGAATTTCGAGCGGAAGAGGCGCGGCCTGCTCTTCCTGCATCGCCGCGGTCATTTGCCTGTCGGCGAGACATCGCAGACAGAAAGAGAGAGCGAGAGAGCGACCCACCAGAATCTCCAGGTCGCCTATGATCGTCCAGGCAGCGTGAGACTCGAACGACTCGGACGACAGTTCGATGCGCTTGGCCGACGTCCACGCGAACCTGCAAGGCGATGCCGGGCCGCGTACGACGTGCCCGGTGACGTTGGAAAGGCGTAGCGCAGGATCGTAGGCATGCCACGCGCCATGCAGACAGAGACTTCGTTCCTTCGCAACGGCGGAGATGACGCGGCCAAGCGGTTCATCGATCATCGGCAGCTCGAGGTCCGTTAGCGCCGGCAGGTGCTCGACGAGGTCACCCCACGCTGCGCGAATGCTCGGAACGATCGCTTGCCCCGAGGGATAGTGGACGGCGAGCTTCCGTGAAGCGAAAAGTCGGGCAACGACTGCCATCGGAAGGTGAAAATAGATTCCGCCGAGCGACAAGTCGATCTCCTGAGTGTAGACGCTCGTATCTGACCGGCTGAGGACGCCGGCAAAGTAGGCGTCGTTTCGGTAATGGTAGAAATCGCTGGGCGCGACGAGGACGCGCATCCAGATCCGGTTTGCGATGGCCGTAATCCGTTTCGAAATCAGGAGCGCGCCGATGGGCGGCATGCCGGGCTTGTCGCGCTGATAAACCGCGTGGACCAAGCCGAAGATGCGGCTGAGCAGCTCGTCCGGCAGGGAGAGCAGCGTGACTGTCGGGATGGGCTGCAAGCCAGACTTGTCCCCCGCCTCGGAGCGTGGCTTGAGGCGGCTTGCAACAGAGGCATGCGCACTGGACGCTGCACGAGAGTTCATACTGATCATTAGGTCGTCTCGCACCGTCGCGGAGGGCGTCTGACCGCCTCACAAGAGCCAACCTGCTGCCCATTCTGCTGAGGAACGCCCACGCCTGTCGCGCGCTCGTTGCCCGAAGAGCGACCTGACGACCGCCCGGAAGCAATCAGTATAGTCGCAAAGAGTACAACGGAGCATCAGGGAAGGCGATTGTCCGAGGGAAGGCAATTGTTCGCCGGAGGAGGGCTCACCCCTCGAAAATTGGTGGTAAGACGAAGCGGTCGCCATCTCAAGGTCCGAGAGGCTGCGTCGGGCGTGAACTAGCGCGCGATCACGTAAGCGACTCAATCAGCCTCTGCGAGGGGTGCGCGCTGTTCTGACGAAGCCAGCTGAACGATCGTAGCGTCAACCGGCGGAATGGCGTCGCGGCCCGCTTTCCGTTTGCGTATGAGCCAGGAGCTTTGCGAGCCGGGTCAAGCTGCCTGGGTCAGACGACACCTCGTCTTGACTCTGCGTCGCATGAGGTAGACGGAACTCTTTGAGCGAGAGACGAAGGAAAGAAGCTGCTGCTGCTCTCCCTTCGCTTGCTTCCCAGGAACTTCTACCGATGTATATCAATTGCAGACATTTGGATACTATTCAAGCAAGCGTGACATATAAGCAAAGGCGATCAGACATCCTCGGGCGCCTCGTAGAAATACCAGACGTCGACGGCGAAAGCATCCAAAGGCGAGCGGCGCGTCCAGCGCACCCACGCGTCGACGCTGCCGCGGATTCGCCAGGTACGGAAGTCGATAATCTGCGATTCGGCTGCGAGTAGGGAGAGAGCGCGGACTTGTGGATGCTGGCGGGCGAGGTTCCACGCGGACAAGCGCAAACGAGCGAGCGCATGCTCGGCGGTAGGGCAGAATAGATCGGTAGCGTCGACAACAAGTCGGACCAAGTGAGGCGCCGCCTTGACGAGACCGCCGACGAGATCGAGGAAGCACTGCGAGTTTGGTTCATCAGCGCGCGTCGGCCCGAAAGGAGGGCCGGCAGCAAGCGCACATTCTCACCCAGCACGTCGCATTCAAAGCGAAGATCGAGGCTCTGCAGGGCGGAAAGCGCAATGTGCTCCATCGCGGCGGTCGCAGCGATGCCGAACTTCAACTGCAGCGTCTTGAGGTCGCTCATTGTGAGGAGGCGGAGAATGCTCTCGATGGAGCCGAGATCGGGCAGGTAGGCCTTCGCAGTTTGCTCGTACGGCGTCGCCCACACCTTGAGGTGGCGGAGTGGAATTGTTTCGGTTCCATCGCGAGTCTACGGGTCGAAGGAACTCGTCAGTCCGGCAGAACTGCGAGGCTGCATAAATTGGTCTCACCGCTATCTCGAGCGTTTCGGCGAGCCAGCGATTGTAGGCGAGGGATAGCGAGAGACCGACAGAGAGCGTTTGAAGCGTGTACCAGGGCAGGCTGACTTGAGGCGGGTTCATCTTCGACAGGACAGCCACCATCGAGATCACGCGCACGTCCGGCAAGGCTGTCGAAAGAAGCGAGCTGTCATAGATCCGTATGCCAAAGGTCGACAACGATTGCGGCAAAGGTGACCTCTTCAGCTCCAGGATGGAGTCATCGTCTGTCGTGGTATACTGGCCGCATGTGAGGACTCGAAGACCAGGAAAACGACCAGCGAGGCTAGCGAGCGCCGCGTCGTGAGCCGCATTTGGAATCCACCCACGGTGGTTCCACCCGTTCGGTTCCATCGCGATTTCAAGCTGCTCAAGATGAACGAGGACGCCAAGCGCGATCGCTTCGACCTCGGCTTCCTCTTTCGAAAGTGTCACCTTGGCGCTCGTCACGAAGCGGCGGATATCGGCGGCCCACAGCAGCTTCTCGATGAGGTTGCGCTCGTCGCCCTGCTTGTCGAAAGCGAGGTCGAGATGCCTGAACCAGCGCGGCCGGAAAATCCTGTACAGCCGGCGATTGACGTAGTGGTATTTGAGGCGCGGTGTCCCGCAGTTTGTCCGCTTCGTATCGAGCACAGCGAGATAGTGGCCGATCCGCTCAAGGACATCGTCGGGCATGTCGAGGAGCGAGGCAGGACGGCGAGAGAACAACGCCCTCACTCCGCTGGCCAACTCTGCCCGCACTCCGCTGGCCAACTCTGCCCGCGAAACGCTGTCCGTTAGCTAGCCGCGCTCTCTGACGGGTGTCGAGAGAAGCTTGAGCCCGTCTACTCACCGAAGAGGAAGGCCATCTGGAACGGGAACTCAACAGACTGTGCAGACCCAGAACGAGCGTTTGATCGACTCTGTACCTGCGGGACAGCCTTCGTACGGCTGAAAAACAGATGTCGACTAGGTATGGCTTGGAGCGAGGCAGCGAGAGCAACTTGAGAGTGAGAGCACCTGTCGGGAGCAGCGGCAATCGGAACGGCGCGTCGGACGCCAACAGATGAGTACTCGGCAGAGCTGCGAAGCATTGCATAAGATCGCATTACCGAGCATATTTCATGTTACAAGCTAAAGCGAGAATTTCCCTTCCGACTTCGCGCGCCTCAAGCCCCCGACCACTTCTCGACCTGGAACGGTCCCTCCGCCTCGCGCCTAGTCCACCTCAACTGCTGCTTCTTCTCGTCAATCCGGAAGTCGACAACTTGGCTCTCTTGCAGCGAGACGAGCAGCGCGGTGAGGTGTGGATACTGGACCGCTCGTTTCGCCGGTCCCGCATCGAGACAGGCTTGGAGCGTCGCGTTCTTGAGCGTCGAGAAGCGGATCTTGGCCAAAGTGAGATGCGACAGGTTGGAGAATAGACCCAGAAACGAGCCGAGAACGGCGAGGCAGTCCTGCGACGCGAGGCCAGCCCAAAGCGGAATCAGTTGTCCCTCTCGCTTCGGAACGAATCAGGTTTCAGCGATCCCGCCGCGACGCACCTTCTCATGCAGACCCGCCGTGGTCGTAACGGTCAAACTGCGCACCGAAGGCACATCGTACCCCTTGAAGACAGTCGAGAACGGTTCCTTCAGCGTGATCTCGAGCGCGACGAGCGGACTCCTGCGAAGCGTCCAGAGAAAGTGGTCGTAAAAGGCATCGAGCGAGATCTGTTTCGTGGTGGCGGGATCTTGATAGCTCAAGTCGCAGACGAGATGACGCAGCTTGAGCGGGACCTCGCCGCGCTGAGTCTGCTCCGACGGCGAACCGATAGAAGCCAAGTCAATTCGCGCGCGGCGAAACGAGACAGCTCGGACGAGGACCGCACCTCCTGCTTGACACTCTTGAGCAGCTTCTCGTACGTGACCTTGTTGAAGTGATGCGACGTGAGCTCGAGACGTTCGAGGTCGAGCCAGGGGATCACGACGACATCTGGTACCGAGCGGAGCTTGAGCGAGCGAAGCTGAAGCGCGCCGAGGATGTCGGTCAGGAGGGATTCACCGAAGCACTCGATGTGCTCGATCGTCGGCGCGCGTTCGGACAGCAAGAAGTACGCGAAACCGTCTTCGAAGGGTGGCGCGGACCGGAAAGTCAGGCGGCGCAGGAGAGGCAAGTCGGCCAGTAAGTTCTGGAAACTGTCGGGAATCTCTTCTTCTTCCTCCTCGTACAGCTCTTCGAAGCTGACAGACAGGCTCCGTAGCGCGTGGAGTTGCGAGACGACGAGCATGTGCAGGTGCATCGCGTCCGGCGTGACGTCGAAGTCGATGTCCTGGACGAGCGAGTGCACTTTTTGATGGCGCAACAGTCCCGTCATGAACAAGTCGCTCCTAGAGCCATACGAAGGCACGACTAGCTTGCGGTACCAGCGCGGCAGGATCAGCGCGTTGATGCGCTTGCAGATCCGCAAGTAGTGCATAGGCGGTCGCGCGTCGAAGAGCCGGCTGTGCTGGTGCTCCTCGCATACGAGCTCAAACACGTGCAAGAGGAGCTCATCGGGCAGGCGTAAGAGCGGGACCGGCGCCGACTTCTTCGGGTGAGTCGCTGCCAGAGGGCGCGCGAGTAGTGAGCAACAAGTCGTCGGCTGCTCGGCGTCGCGGTCCAGTCGCACCTTTGGCTTTCCGCCTGAACGACTCGCGTTTCGCCTTGGCATCGGGCGGCGGCTCCCGCTGCGATGGAGCAATGTGGTCGTTCCAGGAAGCGAAAAGGTCCGGACTCGCGGTGGAGTATCGAGGACTCGCCGAGTCGTATATGGGGCTGGACGGGCTGTGGACGGGAGCGGCGACGTTGTTGGCCATGCTTGAACGCGAGCGTGAACGCCCGAAAGAGCGTCGAAGCAGTGTAAGGTCGTCGAACAAGAAAGTGCGCGCGTTTTCGTCTCTTCTCATCACTTTTCGCTCGCTATCACGGCTCGTTCCGCGTCTCAATAGGCATCGAATGGCGAGCAATGACTCGGAAATGCCGAGTCTTGAGGGCCCGGGCACGCTGCACTCGAGACTCAGACCAGCTGACCGCTGACCGCACTTCGCTTGCATTTTCCGCTGCGCAGTCTCCGACGGCAAAGACCATTAACGACCTTCCCGATGAGATTGTCACGCTCATCGGCCACCACCTGTATTCGGCAGGTCTAGCTGCGACGAGCGAGCTTCAACCGGCTGCGCCTCTCGCGACTTGCCGCCGGTTTCGTCAACTCTGGACCCCACTGCGGTGGAGGACCGTGCCGGCGAGCGGAGAAGACGACACCGAACATGCCGAGCTGCTGTTTCAACCGCGACCGGTACTCGACGCAGTTCGCGAGGCGTCCCTGCACCTGAGCGACGACCCGGGCTTGAATCGACTGCGTTGCGCCGTGCTGTCCCAGCTTCCAAACCTCGAAGTCCTCTCTATCGACAGCGATGACGAAGTGAATGCCGAGTTCGAAGTCGTGCGCCTGTGGCAACGCCTGCGCGGACTCCGGAGCCTGTGGATCGGCCGCGATGTTATCCTCGATTTCGACGCGCAACAAACTATCCCGCCGATCAAGCGCGTTTCATTATACTCGCATCGATACACACTGGCGCTCTCAACGCTCTGCCTGCAAGCCGGAGTAAAGCACTTCTGGATGGACTGGCGAGGCGATCTGGACACCGTACTGCCGTGGGGAACGCTCACGAGACTCGACCTCGAGTTCCGGCCATTCGTTCGCCCTTCGGAGCTTTCCGATGCGGCGCGAACTCTGAGTTCGCAGGTGAGATAGCGTCAGCATCTCGTCCCGCAGTCCGAGCTGTTTCTGACCAACTCTGCAAATCCTACGGCCCTCGTCAGATCACAAGTCCAAATACCTGCCGGCTCCGCTCTTTCAGGCTCAAGTACGCAGGGGCCGCTTTCGGTACGGAAGCCCCGTCGATCTTCGACTTCCTGGAGACTGCCCCCCTCAAAGAACTCCAAATCGAACTACCTCGGTCAAATCACCCGGACCTCCCTTCCTTCGACTGTCCCTCCCTGACTCGGTTGACCCTGATACAACCGCTCGCCCTGTTTCTGACGGTAATACAGAACAGCTTACGTTTGTATGCCTTCCCGAGCTGACTTTTTTCGCTTGCTGTCAGCCTCCGCGTAACAGCCTGTTACGTTTCATCAAGCTATCGCCGCACCTCACCTATCTCAACTTGACCGATGCGGCGTTCGACACTATTACCGACAGCTGGGACCTCCTTGATACGCTCGCGGTGACGAGCGATGCAACTGTCCTCGAGGACTTTCCGGCCCTCTTCGTTTTCCTCCACTGTCTCCGCTCGACCAGCGTCCTTCGGTTGGACTTGAACGAAATGTCGACCGAACGTGAAACACATTTCGGCCTCTACAAGGCGACGGCGCGACCCTCGATCCGCTGGACTCGATCGTGCGCAGACCAGGACTTCGAGCGTCAAGTGTGGTGGGACGTGTCCGAGTAGATTACGTACTCTTGGGTCCCCTATTTGCAAGCCAAATCATGGCGTATATCGGACGCTCAAGAGGTACTCAATCGCTCAGTAAGACTTCTGTGATAGCGAGGCCTCCCTTTTCGCCGCCCACGGGATGCGTCCTTTCTTGCTTGTCTCCCTCTCTTACTTCGGAGCACCTACCCGGCCGAGAGAGCGCAGAAGCTCGCTCGCATCACGGCTGCTCTTGAAACGCCTGCACGTCCACCTCGAGTCTAGCGCTAGCCTTGCAACCTCAACCAACATGGACATCCGCATGCCGTCGCTCGAGCCTCAAGACTCGACAGCTTCTTCCGGTATGCTAGACACGAATGTCACAACACTGCAAACTCTTCTGACAGGGCTCCCCCGCGCCGGCAGCAGAGGACGAACAGACCCGCGGACCGTGTCTCCTCTCGACGCTGCCCGACGAGTTGATCGCCCAGATCTTTGGCCAAGTCCACGCGATGTACACGTTCACGAAGAACGATATGCCTCCACCGAGCTACCTGCGCGTCTGCCGCCGGATCACGCACCTCGCGCGCCCGATCTGGCTCTCAGTCCTTTGCGCGCCTGCCGAACCCGAACGCGCCGAAAAGTTCTTCGCCGGCCTGATCCGCTCGCAGCGCCACCTCGAGCACGTCAAGGACTTGGAACTCGCGGTCTCGGCGGGATGGTCCGACATGAAGACTGCTGTCGTCGAGCTCATGAAGAATCTCGAAACGCTTCGCCTTCGCCAGATTGACGCGGATCACGCTGAGCTAGACCGTCACGTTGCCCGTACTCTCAGCGCGTTACCAAAAGTCACTGCGCTCAAGTTACTCCACCCGAAGACAAAGTCCAAGTGGTGGTACAGCTGGTCAGCTGTCCGGGACTTCGATTTTCACCTTTCGGACGAGTTCCGCTGGAGAAGCCGCGCCGAATTGGAACGTATCAGCATCTGTGTCGACGCGGACAACCCGAAGCAGGAGCACGAATTCGCGTGGGAGTCCGTACGAGCGCTTGAGCTGGAGTTCGATCGGAGCATCATTCAGGCGCCGTCAAGCTTTCTGCAACAGCTCGCCTTGGAGGTGAGAGAAGCGGCATCGAATGGACCCGTGGACTCCTTCTGACACACTTTACAGGCCGCTCAAGCCCGTCAGCTCGCGCTGCAGCGGCTCAAGCTTGTCTTCACGCGAGCCAGAATCGCTCGCGAAGCGTTTGACTACCTCTCGGCCTGCTTTCGCCGTGCGGAAGTCACTTCGCTCGAGATCCATCTCCCAGGAGTCTGCGACCTGTCGACTGTTAGACCAGCCTGGCCGAGCTTGCGGAGCTTGAGCCTGCATGCCGGCGCCGATGTCTCCCAGGTAAAGATCCTTTTTCCGATTGTACCGAGATCTGCACTCATTTGTCCTCTGACCCCCTCTGGGTCTTCCACAGAGCGTTTTCCCGCTACAACAAAATATGTGCCGGTGGCCCCAGCTCGTCTCTCTGACGCTGGTAGGCTTGCGTTGGCGTGCGTCAGACAACAGGCTCGTCGCGGATCCTCATCATGCAGACTCCTATGGGGCGGTTCCATCACTGTACACTTTTGGCACATCCTGCGCGAGACAACACACGTCCTCGCTCTGTGTGCCAGAGCTTCAGACAGCCTCGACGAATCGGAGCTGAAATGGTTCCGGCGAACGGCGACCGAGGACTTTCAGGTTGACAGCTTCACTTACGACGAGTACGCGACTGCATGGTGAAGTCGAGCTTGCAGACTAGCAGCATTCTTACACTGCCAGATTGTGCCGTCAGAACTTCCTTTGCGTTTGGTTTTCCTGAGGGAGGGCGTCCACCGAGTGTCCGGACGAAGGACAATCGTCTGACATCGAGGGAGAGACTGATAGTGACATTTCGCGAGGTACCTGATGCGGCTTCACCCGCTGACGGCCGCAAGCGCCGCCCTGGAAACTACAGCACAACCGCCTCGACGCGCCACGGATGGCAAGCAAACTCCGCGTGCGCGTCCGCCCTGATCCACCTCACGCACGTCTCGCCGCTCGACGACTTCCCAGTCCGGAAATCGAGGACCTTGGTCTCCGAGACGAGGGCGAGAAGGTCGGAGACGCCACGGAACTGGCAGGCGCAGTCAAAGGCCGACAAGCGCGAGCGCCGGGATGCTTCGGCGGATTCGCAGCGCGTGTCGGGACTCGAGAGGTTGAAACGCTTCAGGCCGAGGAAGACCTCGCGTAGGTAGTACGGAAGCACATTGTAGAAGAATGGCTGCACGCTGCAGGCGTCAGCCGAGTGTGGCACCCGAGAAGAAGCTTCTGCGACACACCTCTGCGATGACATCCACCTCGAGGTCCAGGATCAGGCTCGTGATAGAAACTTGCGGGCAGGTCCATAGTGCGTGATCGTGAAGCGCCTGCATACGCAGCTCGAGACTGTCCAGCTTGAAGTTGCTCAGGCAGTCCAGCAAAGCAGTAAAGCCTGTGGCCGTCTGGCTGTACGACTGCGTCGTCGAGTCGTAGCAGCTCGTCGTGAGCGTGGCGTGTTTGAGACTCCGCGGTGCCTGCGAGACAGTAAAACGGTCAAACCGGGGAGAAACTGGGGAGATGCCGAACATGCCGATTGCGGCGCGACGCACTTCGGCTGTTTGAAAGAGATAGACGAGATGTTGCTGCGCGCTGAGCCTCATTTTCGTAAGAAAGGACGTGGAGGCTCTCGATCCCGGTCAGAGGGAGACGGTATGGCATGTCGGTCAGGGTCCCACCGAGTCGAAGGACGAGCTTCTTCACTGGCGGCAGGCTCCTCATTTGCTGCTCCTGGTCCACGAGGTCGAGGCTGAGTGTGTGCAAGCTCGGTGCTCGGTGCTTAGGCAGCACCTTGCCGAAGCTGAGAGTGAGCGTTGTCGGATTCGCGCAGGTCAAGACTTGAAGCCGAGGCAATTGGCCGAGCAGCTTTTTGATGTACGCGAGCGCATCGTCGGGCGGCAGGTGCACCGTGTACTGATTTCCGTTCACGCGACGGAAGCGAATTGAAAGGCTGCGCAAGTTCCTAAGCAGATTGATTGCGGCGACATTGCGTTCGAAGCCTTCGAGCGCAAACACGACCTCGACCTCGGTGACGAGGGGATGGATGCTGATGCCGTCGAGGAACCACCATAGGCGCGAAGGCTGGTCGGCACGCTGATCGAACGCAACTCGGAGCGAGCTGAACCAAAGCGGTCTCCACAGGCTGCGCAGGCGCGAATTGACCGCGAGGCAGCCTTGCTCTGGGACGCCCGACTTGTCGTGATCGGTAAGGCGGCTCGGACGAAGCGTCCGATGTGCGTCAAAGCGCTATCTGGCAAGCTGAGGAGCGAAGTCGGCATCGGCTCGTGGGACTCGAAGGTGATTGGGCGATGAAGCTGATCGTGACGAGGAGTTTCAGCGACTCGTATATCAGGGAGGCAGGCAGGAGCTCAGAATGGGGAGCTCCCGTACTGGTCAAGTCTGGGCCCCGTGCAGGTGGCGCGAGCGGGTGAAACAATCGCTCGACCGCGGTACTTCGATTGCGGCAGCTCGGCTTGATTCTAGAGCAGGTCGGATACTTTCCAGTCGCGCAGTCGGGGAGCTGGGACAACCGGTCTCTTTCCTCGAGCGCGAGAAGCTGCAGCGGAGGACGACGAAGCGGACTGACAGGGACCCATCGTGCGAAGCAGCCCGAAATTGACCGATTCCTATTCCGAGAGAATACTCGAAGATTTGTAATCCGTCGTTACTGCGCGTCACACCGCCAACTTGTCGTCCTTTCTCCAGCTCGCGCCTGACACCATACGAGCCACCGTGCGCTTGAAACCGACCCAGTAGCAGCAGCACTTTTCGCCTGCTCTCACACGCTAGCCCTGCCGCCGCGCCTGAAGAGTTCCTCGCTGCGCCCACCTTCGCCATCAGCTTCGTCATGCCGGAACTTGAAACGCCTGCGAAAGCGATCGAAGCGCCGAGTGAGTCGGAGCGCTTCTGCCTGGAGAATGAAGGAGACATGCTGACGGGCGGCGCCTATCTGCCATTAGACGATGGAAGCCTCGCTTCGCCTCGTGTGACCATTCTCAGCCTGCCCGACGAGTTGATCAGCGAGATCTTCCGCCAAGTACACGCGATGTACATGCACAAGAAGCGCAACATGCCGCCGACGAGCTACCTCTGCATCAACAAGCGCCTCACGACGCTCGCCCAACCGATCTGGCTCTCGGTGCTGTGCGCGCCGCAAGACAAGACCAACGCAGAGCGGTTCTTCCTCGGCCTCCTTTGCGCGCACGAACGCTTGTATTTCGTCCGCGAACTCGAATGGACCGTCTCTGCCGGCGAAGCAGCCTATCGCAAGTCGCTCCTCGGCCAGCTCCGGAACCTCGATACGCTGCGTCTGCGTCAGCTCGACCCGCAAGGCCTGAACGTCGACTGGCAACTTTACGCGTTCGTGAATCGGCTCACTGCGGTGAAGAGCCTGATTCTGCTCGCACCGAACTGTCGCATGTCCGGTTGGGATCGCGCTCTCGCTCGCCCGAAGCATCTTGATTTTCACGTTACCGACCTTCTTCCCGGGCTCTTCCAACAAGGATACCCGAGCGTCTGCGTCCACGTCGACAAAGACTTGAGCGTGCCGTGGCTTCTGCTCCGCCCGCTGCAGAAGCTCGAGATTGTCTTCGGAGCCACGTTGACAGGAGTTCCGCACAAGTTCCTCAACGGTCTGCTCGTCAAGGTGCGCCGACGCGTGACTTCCGACCGCTCCCTTGCGCGTATTGATCATTGGCTGCAGAAGAGCTCCATCGACCGTTGCAAGAAGCTTGCTCGCCTGTGTTTGACGTTCTGCCGACCAACCGACGTGCTCGAGACCTGGCAGTCCCTGCGGCCCTTCGCTCTCGATGGCGCTCTTACGTTGCTCGAGCTTCAACTGCCGCTCGACTTCGACTTGGATGCACTCCAGCTCGGCATCGCCACGCTGAGACACCTCACCCTCTCTACCGAACGTGGTCGGGCGGTACGTGTGAAACGCGACATCTTCGCGAATCCCCGCTCACTTTCTGCTTACATCGGTAGGCACCCCTTTGTATTCGCGGACTCGTCGTCGGATGCCTCCGGCTCAGCCGTCTCACCCTTATCGGCTTCGACTGGTACGAAGACGCGACGCCAGATGTCCCCGGAAGCCTTCCGGAGGAACCGTCGGACTACGCCGACTGCCCGAATTTGCACCTTTGCTTGTGCATGCTTCAAGACGAGACCGACCTACTGGAGCTGCGCATTCGGAGCAGTGACGAGCCCGATTTGACGGAGTATCGCTGGTATCGGTCCGACAGTGACGACCAGTTCTCGGTCGCCGCCTTCTCGTGAGGAGGACTTCGTAGGGGACGCGGTCCCGATAGCTTGATGTACCTGACCCTGGAGACTTGGCTGAGAGGAGAGACACGGGGGCGAAGAGGGAGTCTCGCCGATACGCCCTGTTCGTTAGATTTTAAACTTTGGTAGTCACCGGAATAAGAAACCGCTCTCCTCCCTTTTTCGCTCACGCTTCCGCATTGTCTACCTTTACCTGTCTGCTCGATTGACTTGCACGGAACGCAGCTCGCTCAGCTGCCCGGTCACGTCAAAGACTGCCTTGGATCCGACGTGTCCAAGCCGACGAGCGTGCACGCGCCCCACCTGCGTCCTTCCGACCGACCCGAAGTCGATATGGCGCCGCCTGACGCGCCAGCAGAGGCTGCTGCTGCCACCGGTGAGCTCAGTTCACCCTCTGTCGCCGACCTCGAAGACGTCGCGCGCTGACAAAGTGGGCACGGTACGCGCGCAGACGGTGGGAAGCTCGCTCCGCCTCGAGTCACGCTCCTCACGCTTCCCGACGAATTGATCAGCGAGATTTTCGGCCAAGTACACGCGATGTACATGTGCCAGAAGCGCAACATGCCGCCGACGAGCTACCTCTGCCTCAACAAGCGCCTCTCGACGCTCGCCCAGCCGATCTGGCTCTCGGTCCTTTCTGCGCCGCAGGAAAGAGCCAAGGCCGAATCGTTCTTCCTCGGCATGATCGGCATACAGGACCGCCTGTTGCACGTCCGCGAGCTCGAATGGACCGTTCACAAGGGCTACCCTGCGTACCGCGTGGCGCTTGTCAAATCGCTCCGGAACCTTGCGACTTTGCGTTTGCGCGCGACCAATGTCTCGGCAGGCCCGTGTGAAATAGGCGTTTGGATGGCGATTGTCAGCTTCGAGAAGCTCCAGGAGCTGGTCTTCCTCTCTCCGACTACGCCTTTTCAATATTCGTATTACCCGAATCTTACCACGCCGCGTCTCGAATGTACACCCTCGGATCTGAAGGACCACACGATCTTGTTCTCGGATCTGAGACTCCGCCTCCATCAAGACGAAGCGGTGTCTCAGCTTCGGTTGCGATCCCTGAGCAGCCTCGAGATCGTCCTCGACCAGTCGATCGCGGCCAATCCGAGCAACTTTGTCGCCAGCCTGCTCCTGCAGGTATGTCACTTCGGGCCCGTTCGCTCAATGGCGCATTCATCACCGGAATTGTATGCTGACTTCCGACGCTGGCCGCAGATCGACCGCGATTCTCCAGACGAACCCTGTCCTTCCCTGACTCGGCTCAGTCTCGCTTTCAAGCACGTCGACGTTTGGCTACAGCTCTGGGAGACTCTGTCTGTGTGCTGTCGCAGCTCGGCGCTTTCGCAAATCGAACTGCACGTCCCGCCCGAACTCGATCTTTACACCCTCGACTTTGATGCCTGGCCGAACCTTCAGCGACTCGCGCTCATTTTCAACCATTGCTCATCCACAGTACGTCTGTCGAGTGCGAGTAGAGCGTAGTGGCTCCAAGCTGACGCACGTCTACTCAACCAGAGCCTGGCAATCTTGTGCGATTTCATCCTCGGCCTTGGCGAGCGCAAAGCCTTCAAGCTCGTCGGCTTCGACTGGCGCGGCGATGGTTCCACCGAGATCTTTGACGACGTGCCAGATGACCTTCTCGACTACGTCTACGTCCCGAGCCTCCACTTGCTCCTCGACATCTTGCGCCGCTCGACGAATGTGCTCGAACTCCGCTTGCGTTCTGACGAGGAAGTCGATAGCCCCGAGTTCCGCTGGACTCGTCCCACGAGCAAGGATAACTTTGACGTCGACAGCTACGATCTCGCTTGACTGGCAAAGGCGCGGCGTGGCCAAAGGGCGGGGTAGCCTGCGACGGAGGACTGCGGGACGAGGAGAATTGACGGTTGGGGGTGCGCTTTGATGGACGGCGATGCAGTAGCTTGCAATGTGGGCTTCCTTTCTATACGTGTGCGCCCGTCTCGACAGCGAAGAACAGTGTTGTCGTAGCCCAAAAGCGAGCAGAACCGCAGGCGAAAAGCATCTGATTCGCGTCTGGCGCTTTGTCCTCGGTTCTGATCGCCGTCGGTCACGTCTGCACGCTCGCACTGCTCGCGGTCACGTTCCCTGATAGCAGACTAAGCTATAGACTTCGATCTCGGACCGTATGTCCTTTGCGCGCTTCGTTTCCACCGCAAACGAGTCCTCGACGCATTTCCACGTCTCGCCGTTTCGGCTCGCGAGGTCCCGCCAGCTACTGTACGACGTGCACACGCTCGTTTCAGAACTATGTCACGCGCGTGTACGCGGATGGCACCTCTGTGCAGCGCACACCTCGACCGGTTCGATGCGTGCTCCGACTTGTTCCGGTCCAACCGACCGCGCCACAACCGACCCGCAGAGTACGCTGCACCGCAGATCGCAGCGAGGGCTTCTCCTAAGCCGCACTCGATCGCCAGATCGGCTCGCTGCGCTGAGCGGAAACGACCGCTGCGATGTCTGCATTCCTTCCGACAAGCCAGCCGTCGAGCCCACCGGCGTATCGCGCTTACCGACTCGGTACACTGCGTCAGACTCGACTCGCTCAGATCCAGAATCGACGCTTGAATAGCGCTCATGAGGCGATCATGGAGCCAACAGGCGGTGATGTCGCCCACCGAAGGACCGAAGGACCTTGTGCGTCGGGCTTTCTCGGGCTTCGGGATGGTGGCGAGGACCCCCCCCCC
>PJQD01000065.1:0-52488 GCA_002922495.1 Rhodotorula taiwanensis | reverse complement strand
ACCCTAACCTAACCCTAACCCTAACCCTAACCCTAACCCTAACCCTAACCCTAACCCTAACCCTAACCCTAACCCTAACCCTAACCCTAACCCTAACCCTAACCCTAACCCTAACCGAGAGCGCGAATGTCGAGCAAGGACTCGTGCGAGACAGACCGCAAGGCCGCAGAGTCACAGCGATGACTCCCTGGAGAGCAGCAAGCTCGCATTCGGTGGATCTTCCAGCGACGTGAGCCGAGTCCGATAAAAAAAGGCGGGTCTTCGGAATACAAACAGAATCTGCGCGCCAACCATTCAAGAGTCAGTACCGCGTCAGAACACTCGAATGCGCGACAGAGGGGGCGACCCACCTACAACCCCTTGCTGAACTCGACGTGGTCGTACGGGACCTCGTGGAACTCCTTTTCGAGCTTTTTCGGGTCGATCGACGCACGGGACGGGAACGCCGCGATCGCGGGCGGCAGGAACACGAGCAGCGACAAACCGATGAGGCCTGTGTGCGAGCGTATGCGATCAAGCGAGTCAGCACACCGATTGTGGCGCACGTCCGTGCGAGCCGGGAGCGAAGCGTACCCAGGTTGGTGACGGTACTGAGGCGCTTGCCGTTCGGGCGGTTGAAGAACCCTCGCTTCTCGAGCAACGTGATGATGATCGGCGGCAGGATCAAAGTCGGGCTGCACGGAAAAAAAAAAACCCCGCGTCAATCTGGAGAGCCACGCCTCGGCCCGAACCGAAAAGGACACGGACGCACATGTTGGTGAGGACTCGACTGGCGGCGGTCTGACCGACGGCGTACGTGCCCGCGATCGACGACTTGCCGAGGACCTCGTTGTTCGGCCGACCGGTCTGCGAGTCCGACGGCGGGAACACCGAGATGCCTAACCAAGTCAATGCGCAACAGTCAGCGTCGTGTGCACTCTTAACGCGACCAGAGCAAGAGCAGCCCAAGCGCTCACCATCCCGCATCTCTTTCCACCGCATGAGGCCAATGTTGACGCAACCGGCGCTCGCGACGGCGGCGAACGGCACGAGTTTCCCGAGGAGGGACCGGGCGGCGGGCGAGACGCGCAACCGCGGGACGAGTTGCGACAGGCCGACGGCGATCGAGCACGAGGCGACAGTCGCGGCGGCGTAGGCGGCTGTCGTCGAAAGTGGTTCCCAGGCGCGCAAGGAAGAGGTCAGCTTTCGAGAGCGGGTCTCGCGCGAGAGAGAGAGAGAGAGAATGACCCACAGGCAATCTCGCCGGTCGACATGCTGATCGATTTGTTGGCATTTGAATAGTTGACCGCGACTGTTGACGGCCGTTGGTCGAGGGTCAGTCTCGGACCGCCAAACGGCGTCAGAAAGCACATGATCGCGCGCACGCACCGTTGAGCGACTGGTTGGCCCACTGCCAAAAGATGACGGACTTCAGGCTCGGGTTCGGCATGAGCATGCCCGCGACGATGACCAGGTTGGTCGGGACAAACGCCGACAGGCGGAACGGCAGCGGGACCGGTTCGCCCGTGTCTGCGAGAGCGCGTGAGGAACGGTCAGCCGGCGGTGCCTTGTTCGACGCAGCACGGAGGCGAGAAACGCGCACCGGGATGTATGGACGAGTCGACCACTGCCGGCCATGCAGAATGCATCAGCAAAGAGAGCCCCGAACGTGAACAGCTCGACTGCCGGCCATCACTCACGCTGCTTGGCCTTCCAGACGCCGTACTGGTCCTCGTGGCCCCACGCTTTCCATCCTTCGCCTTGACCGTCTTGGTACTCTCGCAAGAGTTGTTGCGCTCGCTTCAAGTCGTCGGACGACGCGAGGAGCGTCAAGGGCGACGTGATGGAAGCGAAATGCCGCCAGCGGCCGACTGCAGAGATGAAGGACGACGGACGACGAGGGCTAGGTCAGCACTCGAGTCTCAATAGCCACTCCGATCAAAGAACAGACGACTCACAGTACGTCTTGGTGTCATAGCGAGGTTGGGCTGTGCGCGTTTTGCTCGTGTCAATCGCGCGAGTAACGAGTCAAACAGGCGGCGCGTTCTCGGTAGCGTGCGCCGCTAGCTAGCCACAAGGAGCTCGACGCCCGGAGAAGCGCCTCAAGGGGAGCGCTCTCCCGCGGAATCGCCCTAGAAGCGAAATGGAGACTGACTGATGTCGTACGGCGGCAGTTGCGAGCTGGCACGCGACGCCGTCGTAGCGGGAGCAGTCGAGGCCATTCGGGGTGTCCGGCAAGCTCGAGGACCAGCAGCAGCGAGGCGACGTGAGCCTGCAGCCGCTTCGAAAAGGTCTCCAAGTCGCCCGAGTCGACGAGGAAAAACTTTTGCGTCCTCGAGTCGCGTCACGTGACGCTCGGTGGAAATCGCCGGCTGCAAACTCCGCAACGCGCGCGCGCGTCGATCACTTTTCTCGTCCGGCCCGCGCCTTTTCTCGACCGAGCGGAGTCGGCGGATCCCGCTGTGCGTAACTTTAGCACGCCCGGTGACTCCACCTTGCTCTTCAGACTTGTGACTCGCTCTCTCTGCTGCTGCTCGAACGACCCGTATGCTCCGTCGCTCTTGCTGCTGCTCCTTTCGTCGTCCACGCTTGCTCTCTTCCTCCTCACTCTCCCTCCCTCCCTCTGCTCCTCGAACCGGCCGACTGCTCAACCCGTACCGCTCCATCATGTCGGAACCTGCTCACACTGCATTCGCAAAGTCCAACTTTTCAAAGTCGGGTCCGTGTTCTCACACACACACGCGGCCGTACTTTTGCCTCCGCCAGCTGACTCGCAAAAAAACGGGGCTGCAGGCTCCTCGGGGTTGTATGACCGCGCCCGCCCCGATTACCCATCGGAGGCGATCGACCAGATCCTGTCCCGCCTCGCCGCCGGTTCAAACAGCACTGTCGTCGAACTCGGCGCCGGGACCGGCCTCTTCACGCGAGGGTTCCTCGAACGCGCCCAGCAACCTTCGAACGCGGGCAAGGTCGCCCGCCTCGTCGCGGTCGAACCGAGCGAAGGGATGCGGCAAGGGTTCATGAACAAGTTGGATCAGAGTCAAGGAACGATCCGGGTCGAGTGCGAGGACGGCTTGTTTGACCAGATTCCCGTCGAGGACGCGAGTGCCGATCTGGTGCGCGCGCGCATCCGCAACTCGGGTATCTTTGATGATCGAGAACTGATACGAGCTCGCTCCAATAGGTGGTCATCGCTCAGGTGAGGACGCGCGTCCGTTCAGGTAGGCCGGCTTCAGACTGACTCTCGCTCTCCCTGCTTTCCTTTCCGGTTCAGGCCTTCCACTGGGTCGGACACGACGGCCGATCCGCCGTCAAAGAGATCGCGCGCGTCCTGAAGCCGGGCGGGACCTGGGCGTTGATCTGGAACCTCGAAAACCGCGACGTCGAGTGGATCGCCCAAATCCGTGAAAAGTACGAACGGTTCGAGCAGGGTAAGTCGGCACCCCCGAGGCGAGCAGTTCACTTTCCACCAGCAGCAGCTCACATGGACCCACTCGCACCGCAGACACGCCTCAGTACCGATTGGGGTACTGGCGGTCGATCTACGACACGACCGAGTACGAGTCGGCGTTCACTTTGCCGACCGAATCGCACTACACGCGCGCGCTCCCGACCACCGAAGACCTCGTCGTCGACCGCGCGTTCAGCAAATCGTACATCACGGCGTTGTCCGATGCGGAACGCGACACGCTCGGCAACGAGATCCGCGAGGTCGTGAGGAAAGGAGACGGGAAGCGGTGGATCGACAAAGACCAGGGCGTGTTCGAGTACGACTACAAGACGGACCTCGTCCTCGCACAGCGCAAGTAGTAAAGCAAGGGCAACGATCACGAGATAGAAATTTTGTCCTGCAATTTGCAAAGTGGTGGTACAACAACCGGAAATTGAACCGCCCCTCTGAAAACCCCTCTAAGCGGTCCCTTACTTGAGCTCCGCGAGTTGCTCCTTCAACCGCTCGTACTCGGGCTCGTCGGCAAACGACTCGCGCGTCCGGCCGAGGAACGTCCGGACGATCGACCGCGCCTGGAACTTCCAGTCCTTGGCGACGAGCTGCCCGTCCTTGCCGTCTTTCGGGCCCAGGTTCTCGAGCATCGTGACGACCGTCTCGACCTGTTCGACCGCCTCGCGGAACCGGGTCAGGTCGCGTTCGACCGTCGGGTCGTTGACGACGGCGGCGCGGTACGCCTTCAAGTGGGCGTCGAGGGCGCCCGCATAGTCTCCGGCCCAGAGCTGCAACCGCGCGTGGGCGAGGTGGATCTCCGGGGCCGACGACAGGTGCGGCAAGATCGCGTCGGTCAACAAATGGTCGACGACGCGGTACAACCCTTTGCCGACGTTCGGGTTCACGGCGCCCTGCTCGCGTTCCTGCTCGTCCGACTCGTGTCCGCGCGTGACGGCGTCGATCAACTTGTTCAACACCTCGACGTCGACGGCGGCGATCCCGTCGTTCTGGATCCGCATGCTCGTCATCCGCGCCAACGCCCGGCACGCCTCGTTCAACTCGCCGACGTCCATCGCCACGACCATGTAGTTGTACCACATCCGCCACGAGTCGTAGTTGTACTTGACGGCTTGGCGCAAGCACTGGAACGCAGCGCGTTTCCGAGAGAACGGCAACCGGACGAGGGCCTCTCGCTCGTCGCTGTCCGCATTCAAGTCATCCTCCTCTTCAAAGTCGAGGTCGACCTCGCGCCGACGGCCTTGATCGCCTTCGAGTTCACCGCGGCGGAGGTGACAGCTCGCCAAGTTGGACCAACTCTCGGCGTCCTCGTCGTCCAACCCGACGCAGCGACCGAACGCCTCTTGCGCGCCGGCCCAGTCTTCGAGGCGCATCTCGCAGCACCCGAGCATGAACCACGTCCGAGGGAACAGCGGGTTGATCGCCAACGCGACCTTGAGGGCGTCGCGAGCGGCGACGTACTCGCCCCGAGCGAAGTAGACGACCCCGAGCGACCGTTTCGCGCGCGACGACGTCGCGCCCGACACCTCCCACGCGCGCTCGTAGTGTTCGGGTTTGTTCTCGAGTTCGCCGAGCGTGCACCACAGTTTCGCCTCGCGCTTCTCGCCGCCGCGGAACACGTGACGACCCTTGCGGTCGTTCATGAGCGAGTCGGACTCGCTCTTGCTGCCCTCGAGCAGCTCGCGGATCACTTCAACGCCGCGGTCGGGACGTTCGAGCGTCATCCAGCACCGCGCGACCTCTTCCCACAGTTCGAGCCGGGTAAAGATCTCGAGCGCCGACTTGACGACGCCGAGCGACATGTACCGCGTCGCGAGTTCGCGCTCCATCTCCCAGCCGGGAGGCAAAGCGAGCGCATGGAACTGGACGAGGCGGTCCCGGGCCGAAGCGACGTCCTCGGGTTTCACGGCGGACGAGATGGCCGAGATCTCGGTCGGCGAGCCGTCCCTCAGCTGGTCGACGAGCGCCTGCATCTGGAGGACGCCGCGCTCGACGGTGCGGGACCGACCGGCTTCGGCGCGGCACCGCAACAGGAGCGCCATCGAGTGGACGGACCAGTTCTGCGGGTCGTCGATCACACGGGCGACGAACGCCTGGATTTGCGAAGTCGACAGGACGTCGGCCGACAAGTTCATCAAGGCGGTCGGGGCGGGCAGCGTCGCAAGAGACAGGGAAAGGAGGACGGCCTGCGAGAAGGGCGAAATCGACGGTTGCTCGGAAGGGTCCAGCGTCGAGAGGTCGTCTCCGTTTCCGTTCGGAGCGGTCGTAGCATCGGTCGTGAACGCCGTCTTTTCGAGCAGAGTGTCGTCGTTCAACGCGAGGTTCTCTGGGATCGCCGCTTCGGTCGTCGGGTTAGGCGCGGCGTGCGACTTGTCGCGTGCGAGGACGACGAGCTGCGTCTTTTCGTCAATCTGGAACTTTGTCCGCTTCCCGAGCCGGCCCGTCAGTTCCCACTCGAGCTGCGCCTCGTCGGCGGCGTGTTGAGCGAGCGTCGTCGCCTCCTTTTGCGCCGCCGAGTGCGGTGAGCTCCGACTCGTGAGAGTCGCGAGGAGGGACAGGCTGAGAGTGAGGGACGCGCGGTCGGGCGAGTGAGCAGCGAGTCGGAGGCGGAGGGCGTGCGCGTCGGCGGTGACCGAGGCGGGTAACGGGACCGGCTCGTCGAGGACTTTGAGCCAGACGATCCCGGCGCGGAGTCGCCAGATCGGCGCGCTCTCGAGCGAGAGCGCGAACGGTCCGTTGTCGGCGGCGGCGAACGGACTCGGGACGAGTCCGAGGATCTGGAGGGCGACGAGGAGCAAGAACGACTGCTTCGACAAGTGGTAGACCGGTTCTCCCGCGAGCGCGAGTTGGTCGATCGCATAGTCGTTCAAGTCGGCGTCCGACACTCGGTCGTCGAGCAAACTCGTCGGCGACAGATCGAGCGCCGGTCCGGTCCAGTTGACCTGAGCGTAGGCATGCAATGCAGCGACTGCGATCGCCAGGACGTCCACCGGGTCGACCTGGCCTGCAGGTGGTCGGAATCCAGCCGCGACGAGGTTCCCTTGGGCGTCCGTCTCGGCGTGCATCAGAGACTTGGCGACCTCGCTGGTCAAGACGGGGATCGGCAGTGCCTCGCACGCGTTCTGGACGAGGCTCGACGCCGAGTCGGGCGGCGCCGACAGCTGCAACAGCGCCGATTCGACTCGAGGCAACTCCATCTCGCTCTCGAGACTATGGAGCGGGAGATCAGCACTACAGTTAGGCTCACATAATTTCTTGCGCAGCTCACCTGGTTCCAGCGCCGGTCAATCTCTGGCGGAAGGGGCAGAGCAAGCGAGTCCTCCTCGGCGAGTTTTTCACGCTCAACTTTTTTTCGAACGATGACAAAGATTCTGAAAAAGTTGCTTCCGGAAGAGAGCCCTGGAGCGCAAACGTTATAGTATTCGGATTCTCAAAGGTCAGGGATGTGTAAGGAGGGTATCTAGTAAGCTATATTCGCCGGGACTCTTCTCCTCCCGACCGACTCTCTTTCCGGCCGGCTCAGCGCCCTCGGTCTTCAAGACGACGCCACGGCGGCCGCCTCTTCCCGCTCCTCCTCGGTCGGCTGCAACAACCTCGTCCTCTCTCCTTCCACCTCGGTCTCCACTCCCGCGCTCGCAGTAACTCGGTCCCGCTTCCTCGACGACGACGAGCCCGAGAGTTGAAGTTGTTCCTGCCGTTTCCGCCCGAGGTCCTCGATCGCTTCGAGCATCGCGTTCCGCGTCTTGTCCGTCAGCGCTTGGATGTCGTCGTGAGATGAAGTGACACCTTCGGTCGAGATCGGGGGGAGAACTGCAGGCCGGTTTCGACCGTGTGGCGAGTAGATTTTGGTCGAGGGGTTGTCGCAGGCAGGGTTCAGAGACGTGGCGGAAAGGTTGAAATTAGAGAGAGAGGATGCGACAGTCAGTATCGCGTTCTGCTAAGGCAAAAAAGGGGGGCCCCGGCTGGCAAGAACGCCGACTCACCTCGGACGACAATCTCGCCGCTGTCGAACCGCTTCGCCTTGCTGTGGTACACGTGGGCATAGTTCTCACACACGATCGGGACGATCGGCAGTTGCGCCTGGACGGCGAGGTGGAACGCGCCCTTTTTGAACGGAAGCAACGACGGGACGGGCGACGCCGATCGAGTCCCCTCGGGGAAGATGAACAGCGAAAGCTGTGTCGCCAACCGAGGGAGCGAGTCAGCCTTTCCCCGTCAAGACCCGGGGGGGATCACGACCGGAACGCACCGCGCGACGCTTCATCTCGCTGGCGACCTTGGCAAACACCTTGACGGCGTCTTCGCGCTTGGCGCGGTTGACAAAGACGGCCTTGGAGAGGAGCATGTACTGGCCGAGTAGAGGCGTGTACAGCAACTCGCGCTTGGCCATGATCGAGGCGCCCTGCGGGAACACGGCGCCGAGGTCTGCGAAGGATCGTCCGTTACGAGACAAGTCAGCCCTCCCCCATCATGGTCATGTGAGCGAAAGAGGAGAACCGACAGAGGATGTCGACCATGGTCTGGTGGTTCCCGACGAGGACGGCCGGCCGGTTCTCGTCGAGGTGTTCGCGGCCCTCGACTCGGAACTTGACGCCGACCAACGGCGCGGTACTCCTCTCAAAGCTCCTCGCGACGACCCAATTGATGTCCCTCCCGCGTCCGACGAGGCTCATCAAGATCGAGACGCAGACGCCCCAGACCGAGTTGGCGCCGAGCGAGACGAGGAACGTTGTCAACCGGAGGTAGTACCGGATCGGGCTAAAGAACCGAGCCATGACGGCGGCGGGTAAAGCGGCGGCGATCGCGTAAGGGAGAAGGGTTTGCCTTGTCGTCGTCGTCGTCGTCAAGAGCGAGGTGTTGCTGCCAAAGAGGGCCGCCGGCAACAACGAGTCGAGGAGGGGCATGAGCAAGACGGCCAACACCGTCAGGATTGGCAGCCACGCGAGCGCGCACTGCAGGTAGTCTCGCACGGTGATTTGGACGTGGGCCTTCCCAGGCATCTGTAGAGCGAGCATATGAGCGCCGACCTTGCGACAGGGCGAGGCAAGGAGTGACCGGCTGAACTCACAAAGGAACCGCCGGCCGAGGGCGAGCGAGCGCTTTTGAGAGCGTGTCTGGCCTGACGCAGTCCTAACTTGCACGTGTCACTGGCGTACTCTCGAGCAGGGTAGAAGCCTCGAGAAGTCTGTCGGTTGTGACGTACAAGTTCAGCCAAAAGTTTCGCTCGGTCGAAGCGAGGCGGGGCGCGGCGACCCGGGCGGCCAGGCCATCGCTGTCTGCCTGAAGCCGGTTCATTACGGTTCATGTTGTATTCTCTTGTAAATAGATCGCTCTCGCCGGTCGAGCTGCGCGTTCTCGTCGCCCCTTTGCCATTAGCCACAAGTGTCCGAGCTCGCTTACAGACTACATAGGACTTGCAGTCTCGTCAAAGAATGCAAGCCGCTGCGCCGGCGCACGGTCCGAGTAGAGGCTCTCTCGTGACGCCCGCCACTCCCTTCCCCCGGCACGCTTCTATTGGCAGCTGGCCCCGAGGCTTCCGCTAAGGCACGATACGGCTCTTTGTCCTTCTATGACTCTGAGATGGTCCAAACACAAACGCATACTGCTGCGACTACGCTCTTTCGCGGAAGTCGAGGCGCGGTCTCAACGATTCCGCTTCAGTCGCTTGCACCCCCTTTCGCCGTCTTCGCCGCAGCCCGACTCGGTTTTCGCCTACTCGTCCTCGCTAGAGTCATCCGTCTACCAGCTCGGGCGCGCTCTCGCTCGGCTCGCCCTCGCCCTCGATCGGAGGGTCGAGAGTCTGCCACTCGACCTTGATCCTGCGCGAGCGAGTCCACTGCGCCAAAGTCGGGAACGGCGCGTCCGACGAGGCGGCCGACTCGTCCTCCGTACGCGCGTGCGGCATCAGCCCGAGGTGGGCGTACTCCAAGGCCGTCCAGCGGTCAAAGACGCCGATCAAGTCCTCCTCGAACTGGGCGAAATCGTAGACCCGCTCGTCGCCGTCCTCTTCGTCGTCGTCGTCGTCATCGTCCTCCTCACGATAGTTGACCTGTTCCTGGAACGGTATGATCCAGATGCAGGACTCGAGGTCGATTCGTTCGACATCGGGCGACGTGGCTGCGAGAAGGCAAAGCTTCTCGAGCGACATGCCATAGCTCATGCGCAGGGAGAGCTGTCGCAGGTGCAGGAAGCACCGGAAGAGGCGGTTCGGGTAAGTGGGCCGCCACGCCACGTTGGGGTACAGATAGTTGGCCAATGTTGCGCCGGAAGCGTCGAAGGACTTGAAGATGCGAATCGAGGTGAGATGGTTCCCTTTGAGTTCGGCGAACGCCGACTCGTCATTCTCGAGAAGTCGTGTCCGCCAGATCACCATGATCTCGAGTTGGTGCAGCTGGGAGGACGGCCCGAGGAGGGTCCGCAAGCAGCTGAAATTGTACAAATGAGTGACGGAGATCATCACGCTGTCGGTGACGCTCGAGACGACCCGTCCGAGGTCGCTATCAGTCGGTCCGTTGGGCGAGTCGAAAATCTGGAAGTGCCGCAACGAGATCTGGGCGATTCGGCGCGGATGGATCCCGCCGAGCCCGGTGAAGAATGCCTCGAAAATGGCGAGTTCTCGCTCGCAATCCGAGGCCGACGGACGCGGTTGACGGCCCATGAAAGTGAGGATGGGATTGTCATCAGGTTGACGCGGTCCGCGGCTGTACAGTGTGAGGGATTGAAGATCCCGCATTTCGGCCAGCGCTTCGCCGGTCTCCCTTGACTGTTCGGCGTCTCGCAGGACGACGCCGATATGGGTGAGATGGCGACAAGTGCGCAGCATGCGCAGCTGCCAGTCGAATACCGACAGCGGCTCTGACGTCGAGCGTGCGGCCATCTCGGACGGAACGCCAGCGGCATAATCTTCGAGGTGTTGGAACGCCGCCTGGATGTCCAACCGCCGAACGGATCCGGCGAGAACAGTGTTGCTTTCGACGGTACACAAGAGCCAGAGGTGCTTGAGCACGAGACCGACAAACATCCCGTTGGGGGCACCTTCGGCACCGCTCAGGAGCATACGCGGCTGGACCGACGAATTGCATTCGTTCCCAGGCCCGGCGGGCGCCAGACAGTGGGTCGGCTTCGGCTCTCCATACAAGATCCCACGACCGATTAAGTAGATCCGACGACTCGCGCGCATACAAGCGAGGAGGGTGTTGATTCCGGTTTGCCGGCTCAACGAGTCGTCGACAACGGTTCGGAGGATGTCCTCGATCCTCTCGTCCGGCAAGCTGTAGATCGATGCAGAGCCGATCCCAGCGGCAGCAGCGGCATCTTTGCTCATGGTGATTCGGGACTCGGCATGTAGCAAGCGGGAGAGGCCGAGGTGCTAGTGGAGGAGGCGGAGGAAAACACCCTTGAGCGCCGGAGGGGTGCGAGCGCCGCGGCACTCCGGGGATCGACAGGTGACGGACAAGCTGACATGCGCAAAGTGTAGCGAGAGAGAACACTCCGGCAAACAGTGCGTGTCTTGCAGCGCGTGCGAGCGGACCGTCGGCAGGCGGATGTAGATGGCGAGAGACGCGGATTTCCGAGTTCGGGCGGGGGTCGGAGCAAGCCACCGGTAACTCTGTAAGGGTGCAGGAGGACTCACAAGCGTCCTCCGTACGCGAGAAAATAGCCTGTAGCGAGTCAAGGAGCGGACACCGCAGGCCCGTCGAGCGGAAGGGAGAATGGACACGCGCCGAAAGCGGAGAGCGGGCAACTCGATCTCGTTGTTTCCTGCGGAGCGTTTTTTCCTGGGCGGAGAGGCGCGTCTACAACTTTTTGAGGACCTCCTCGGTGACTTCGTCCGTGCTCATCTGGCCTCCCAAGTCGGGCGTCACCTTGCCGGCGCGAATTGCGTCGTCGACGGCGTCGTAGATCTTGGCCGCCGGTTCGACGTAACCCATGAATTCGAGCATGAGCGCCGCGCTCCGGATCGACGCGATCGGGTTCGCGATCGAAGGGACGCGGTCGGCAATGTCGGGAGCGGAACCGTGGACCGGTTCGCCTGCAGGGTCGCGGATCTTCAGAAGGCGATCTCGGCGGCGAGCGCCACACAACACCGGAGAGAACGGAAGCAGGGCTCTCGCAAGCAGCCAAGAAACCCACCCATGATGAACGAGTCGCCGACGTTGACGGACGGGACGAGGCCGAGCGAACCGACCAGGGCCGCGGCGCCGTCGCTGCGGACGGAGGAGCGAGCGCGCGTCGGGTCAGTCCCTTGACGCTCGGTGAGATCCTCAGTGCAGACCTAGCGGCTCGAGCGGCTCTAGTGGCAGCGCTTCATACATCCGCGCGCGAGGGACTCACGAGACGATGTCGCCGTAAAGGTTCGGGCAAACGAGGGTCGACAGCTTCTCCGGTTCCCGGAACAGCCTGTTTTGCGACCACGGCGCACAGTAAAACGCAAATCAGCCTCCGGTTTGCAACTCGCGACTCGATTCGCGCGCTCTCCCATCAGCGGGAGAGCAAAGACGGGGCATGGCACGCACCTGTAGACGAGCGAGTCGACAATCTGCTCGTTCACCTCGACGTTCGGGTACTCCTTGGCGACGGCGCGGACCGACTCGCGGAAGAGACCGTCGGTGATCGAGAGGACGTTCGACTTGTGGACGACGGTGACAGTCGGAGCACCCTGTGCACACACAAGTCCGACGCGAAGAAAGGGGGAGTCCGGCGGCGCGTGTCGTCAGTCACACGGATCCACGGACTGCCTCCCGCCTTCTGACGAGCGCGTTCGCCCTCTGCTGGAAGTAGAGACGCATGGAGCAGACTCACGGTCCAGCCGTACGAACCGCCGCGCTGCTTCTTGACCTCGGCGGCGGCGAGCGCAATCTCGAACGCCATCCGGCCGATCCTCGTCGACGCGCGTTCCGAGATCTGGCGCGTCGCGCGGGCGACACGGCCCTGCGGCGTCTCTTCAATCTGTTCCTGCTTGACGTACTGTCGCACTCGAACGAGGCGGGACGGGGGTCACAATTGTCAGCCGCGGGAAAGTTTCTCGGGAGGGGTGTCGGCGACCGAGGCGTCCGCTGAAACAGCACGAAAACCGTGACTCACGAGGCACTCGGTGTTTTCGCGGACGATCGTCATGTCGACCATCCGGGCGTCGTGGTTCTCGACGCTCTTGACGGGCCGGACGTTGGCGTACAAGTCCATCTCTTTCCTCAGCGCGACGATCGGACTCGAGTATCCCTCGACTTTGTGACTCGGGCTCGACACGGCGCCAAACATGGCGGCGGTGCAGTCCGACTTGAGCGCGGCGACCGTCTCGCGCGGCAACGCCGTGCCGGTCTTTTGGAAGTGTTCGAATCCGGCGTCGAGTTGGACAAACGTAGGTTTCGGGATACCCGGAACCGCTTCCAGGACGCGCTGGGCGGCCTGTCAATGTGCAAGCAAGTCAGTAGGGGGGCCACAGGGATGTACGCGGGAGATTGGCACGCACGGGGAGGACCTGCCTGCCGATTCCGTCTCCGGCAATCATGCCAATCTTTAGCACCTTGGCCGACTCGCGCAGCGCTTGCATGGCCATTTTCTTCTGCGAGCAGGCGACGACGACGAGAGAGGCGCGGGTCAATTCGGGAAGCAAGATTGGCGAGTCAAGAAGACCATAACGGGCAGACACGGCGATTGGATGGCCTACTTTCCCCGACCGGCGGACAGCGAGAGGACTCACTTTGATATTCGCAAGAGTCAGGGAGCGAGCGAAGCGTACGGACGACGAGCCGGTTCCCCGATCAGAATTGCGTGCACGCCGAAAAAAGACACAAAACGCGGAACCAGAAAACTCCGCGGCTCAAGTCCGGAGAACGGTGCCCCGAATGCAAACTGGCAAGAAGGCAAGGTGTTACGCCTGAATATAACCATCTTCAGACCCGCCCGAACCTCCAGTCCTGCGCGGCGTCGACTCTGCTCCAGTCCAGGAAGATGCGCCGGGCCAGAACGACGCCCAGCTCGACGACGACGACGACGATGATGATGACGGGGACGGTGACGGTGACGGCGGCGCCGCCGCACCTCCCGCCGAATGTCCGCTCATCCCGTTCGTCGACGACGGGGGTACTCCAAAGTTGGACACACCCGCCAACGGATGCGTCGTCAGGCCATAAACGACCTCGGCCTCGTTCTCGGTCGGCGTGACGCCCAGCTCTTCAATCGAAGGGACGCCGCCGTCCCGAGACGACGACGACGACGACGAGTCGTCGGCCGCGTCCGAGGGCGCCTGACCCCCTCGACTCCGGTTCCTCTTCTTGTCGCCACCCGAACCCGAACTAGACCCGTTCTTGCCGCCGCCACCGCCGCGAGACTTGTTGACGCTAAAGTACGCGACGAGGACGACGACCGTGATCGTAATGGCCGTCATGACTCGGCCTGTACATCGGCTCGGGTCATGTCAGCGAGCTGCGCAGGTTTTTTGTAGAGCCACATATTGACGGGCGAAAATGACACTCACGCGTGCTGACCCATTTCGTCGCCTCGATCTCGGTCCTCACTTCAGACAGCAGGATCGTAAACTTGCTGTTCAGGTCCTGTATGCGCGCGGGCAACCGGCCAGGAGGAAGGGGACACCCCAAATCGAATTCGTCAGGCAATCCGAGCGGCACAAAAAGGACAAATAGGGGGGCTCACCATGACGCGCTTGTCAAGCGACTGCAACTCGGTCGCCGTCTCCTCCTTTCTCGTATTCATCTCGAGCTGCGCGGCGGGCGTTTGTCCGTCAGTTCGCGAGAGCGCGAGAGAGTACCGAACCGCCAAGTCCAACGGGCACGCGCGGAAGGTGCACGCACCTGAATATCGCTCGCGAGGCGCTGCATGTCCTCCTTCATCTTTTGTTCGAGGCCGTCCGTCTCGCGTTGCAGGTTGGCCGTCAGGCTCCGGAGCGTGATCGAGTCGTTCCGGAGTTTGACTTGCGAACCCGTTTTGAGTTCGGCCAACGCCGCTTGGAACAAATAGGCTTCCTGTCGTGTGCGCTTGTGCGCACATCAGTACTGTTCTCCCGCAAGGCGCGCGCCCGAAAAAAGGTGCCAACGCACATTCTCGAGATCCTGCCTATTCAAGACGGCCTCTTTCGCCTTTGCCTCGCGACTTGTCAACAGACCGCGCGTCGCCTGCATGATGACTTGAGCCATTTCCCTCTCGACGCCGCCGTTCAGTTCGAGGTCTTTGACAAATTTCCGAGTCGAGAACGGGACGGGGCGGACGGGGAGTCGGTGCGTGTGGAGAGGGGGAAGGCCGGGGACGGGAGGCGGGATGATCAGTTCGCCGCCGCCGAGGTCTTGTGCTTGTGCTGAAGAAGAGGAGGAAGAGGCGGCGGCAAAGACGGAGGGGGACGTCGAGTCGTCGAATGGGTGCCGCGATGACGAGGTCGCATAGTCGGCGTACGTTTCAGAGTCAGGCACCTCGCCACCAAGGTGCTGCTGCTGAGTATCTGTAGGGTCGAGTTGGCGTTCTTTCCCTTTCCCCTTGCCGCCGCTTGAAGTCGACGCGGTCGACGACGACAACGACGTCGGCGAGAGGACCGACCCGTTCTTGTCTTCGATCCACTGGAGTCGGTCGCGAGGTTTCAGTCGTTGTTGAGCCTGCTGCTGTCCGGAAGCGGGAGCGGGAGCGGTAGCGGGCGTGGGAGCGGGAGCAGTCGAGGTGGAAGCGACTGGAGCAGCAGCAGCCGGCGGAGGAGGAGGAGCGGTCGCCCGTTTCGAGCCATGAGAACTGTCACCTCCTCCTGCGCCGGACGCTCCGATCTTCCCAGTAGACGAAGCGCCGGTTGTCGTTGTCGTGGAGAACGGGTTCGAATCGACGACGGCGAGATGACGATGACGATGTCGACGACGAACGACGCGTCTCGTGATTGTCGCAGGAGACGCGAGGCGCGGTAAGCTCGCGCGGAGGCTCATTGCGCGCGTGTTCGTGTGTGTGTGTCTCTTGCGTGGGGTGCGGGTTGCGGTGTAGAGAGCGGCCGTGGTAAACGAAGTCGGGCCGAGTCGCCGGAGGAAACCACACGCGTCTCTCTCTCTCTCGTTAACCTCACGCTTGCACAATGTGTCCCCAGTCCTAGACGCACTCGGTGAACAAACCGCTACCATGCTCTTCCACGAAGTAGACGCGCGCGCGCTGCTGCTGCGGTCGAATGCTCTACAGGTCGACGAGATTCACGCGAACGTTCGCCGCTTCATCTTATCTCTGGGAACGCTTTACGAAAGGGACACCTTGCACGGACCTCCGCTCGAGATAAGGACCTCCCTGTCTCTCTCTCTCTCAAGTCTTCCCCCTTCCCTTGCCGCTTTTGTTTTTTCGCTGGTTCCTTCCCGCTTGATCCCTCTTGATCCGCTGCTCCCTCGGACTTCGCCCCCAGGCAGACGCTTCCGACATTGTCAGGTTCCCAAGGGGGCAGAAGCTCGCCGCAAGCGTCCGAAGAGAATGGACAAATTCCGAACCAGCCAGTGATCCCTCATGACCCGCCCGTAAACTCTTGTTCGCTTCGCTGACGTGGGCGTGCGCCCAGAGCACTCCGGACTATCCGTTTCTGAATGCAGAGAAGCAGGTGAAAGAACGCACGAGCGGTTATCACCACTCCAAGCAATCTCAGGATCAACGGGTCGACCTATTATCTGCGCCGCTTGCCCGATCCTCGAGAGCCCGAGATCCTCTCGAGAGAGAGAGAGAAGGGTCCCGAGAGCTTCGCACGTACGGGAGAGATTCGCGGCTCTCTCTCTCTTGCTTGCGGAAAGCTCACCTTGGCTAGTGACTCGTGCTTCACGACCAACACCGTGCGTGCGTATCATCGAATGGCAACACGCGCGTTTTGGTTTGTTTTCTTGCTTCGTGGAATGGCGCCGGTGACTTGGTAAGGCGAAGGGTATGTGTTGTAAAAGGTTACGACGTGACGAGAACTTCGGGTCGGATGAGGCCAGACCGACGGGAAGGACGAGGGGGACAAGCGACAACAGTGAACGGTCAGGTACTGCGCGAGCGGAGTTGAGCGCGGAAATGGTTGAGAACAGTGGGGGACATGATTGCATACAACAAATGAGCCGAGCCCTTGCTTCTACTGATGGGCTGGCCGAGGTACGGAAAGAGCGAAAGAAAGAGGGCGAAAAAAAACAAGTGAACGGCCCGGCGAGATCATGAACAGGTGCGGAACGGGCCGGACGACGGGCGGCGGCGAGATGGTCGAATCAGTTTGAGACGAGTGTGGGAACAAAGAAGGCGAAGAGGGCGCGCGCAAAAGTGTCTGTCTGGGCGAGGGGGAGGGGGGCGCCCTCTTTTCTTCGAGTCAGGAATTCGAGTGCCCGGTATCGAGCGGACGGGGGGCGGATGCGAGGACGCGAACGACGAGAGGGGGGACGACGGTCTCAAGCGATCTCCATCGCAATCTCGACGCCCGCCTCGGCCTCAAACACCTCTTCCGACCTCGTCGTCGCGTGCGATCCCTCCTCCTCCCCACCGCCGCCGCTGCTCGTCCTCCTCGTCCTACTCGTTCTCCTCGCGCGGTCCTCGTGCCGCTCGCGTTCCCTGGTCCGTTCTGCTTCTTCAGCTCGAGAAGGCGTACTCTCCCCCGTTGTTGTTGTTGCCGCGCCGCCGATCGAAGGCGGCAAGGACAGCGAGGACGAGACGTTTGCGGTAGAAGAAGAAGAAGAAGAAGTCGAGGGATGAGGCCCGAGGTTCGGCGAAGGTGTCGCTTGTGCGAGCGAGTCTCGTCTCCGGTCCGATTTCCGGTACCTGAGCGTTACAGAGGACGGGGAGAATCGAGTCAACCGCGAGTCTCTTTAACGCGGCTCGGAACTCAGGTGTTTGCGCGGGTGACGTACAGTCCGTGCCGGTTGATGTACCGGATGACGACGGTCGGGATCAAGTACTTGACGCTCATGCCCTTGCGAATAAACAGGCGGACTTTGGTCGACGAGACGTCGTTCCGGACCGTTTGTTCGACCTGCGCGCGAGCGAGCATGAGTCACGTGTGAGCTATATAGCACAAAGTAGCACGACCATCGGGGAACGGCCGTTTTTCTCTTGTCGAGAAACGAAAGTGAAGCGAAGCGCGCGCTCACCATGTGGATGTTGTGACGGTACAGGGCGAGCGGCGACCGCGAGTGGACGGACGACGACGAAAAGATGGACTGGTCGAGTTCCGACTCGGACCGTTCAATGATGTAGCACCCGTAGATCCCGAGAATGTGGTGGAGCTGCGTTAGGGGCGCGCGCAAGGTCTCGGCGGGTCAGCACGGAATTGGAAATGCGACCACAGGCGGCCCAAAAAGCGGGTGAAAGGGAAAAACGCACATCCTTTTCGGCCCAGACGCCCGGTTCCGACATGGTGAGGATCAAGTCGGACCCGGCGAGCAACATGATCCGGCACCGCTTCTTTTCGATCCGGACGTGGCCCGTCCCTGGGTCGCGGACCTCGCACTCGACGCCGCCTCGGACCTGGTTGATCTCGTGATCAAAGTGGTCGAGGACCTGGGCGGTCGGCAAGTACCTCGGTTGCCTCGCCTCCCACGGGTCGACCATCAACCACTCGCTCGTCTCGGTCGTCGCGAGCCGGCACATTTCGACGCGGTGGTCGGCCGACGCGAGTCCGAGTTTCGCGTACCGGTCGTTGACGGGCGAGAGGTAACCCGCGACGACGTGGAACTGCGAGTTGAAGTGGGCGTCGTCGCGGGCCATTTCAAACAGGCGCAAGTGCAAGAACGTGACGGGCGAGTAGCTGCCGCACGCGACAAGGACCAGCGGCGTCTTGTCGACGTCTGGGCCTGTTCAGCGGCGAAAGGCGGGCATCAGTCTCGAATCAGCGCCGTCCGCGAGTTGCGATGGCGTGAGATCGTCCCCCCGAAAAGTGACTCACCTTGCAAGCGCGACAGCCGCTCGGTCGGGAACTGATACGGTCCGTCCATGACCTAGATAGCGCGGCCTGTGCACTCTCTCTCTGTCTGTGTCCGGCTGGTTCGCCCCCCTTCTCCGAGGAAGGCGGAGGTTGCGTCGTGCGGAAGGCGGAGGCGGAGGCGCGGAGCGGCGATAAGAACGATGTCGCTCCCGTAAGGTTCAGAGCGGCAGCAGCGGTACCAACAGTGAAGAGTCGGGCTCGTGTCGGTCGCTAGTGAGGCGCTGTGAGACTCTAGAGCCCCTCTTTGTCCTCGACGGCTGATCAGGTTTTTCGACCCCGAGCCGGGCCTTTGCACTGCTGCGGACGTGATGGGCCGAGATCATTTCTCCTTCAGGGGGAAGTATACAAGAGTGACGCAGGGGAGGTCACTCGAAAGTCTCAGATATGCGAAAACCCACGTGCCGTGCAATCCCGACGACGCAACCGCAACCCGCGAACCGCTCGCATTTGCTCGCGTCTTGCCATCCCCAACTCGATCTGTTGCTGCTCACAGCTCGCGCTGTTCTTTGGACCGAAAAAGAATATGGGCGAGATGACTCGAGGCTTTCAAGATCGTGACTGCAAAGCAGCCGTCGTCGCTCCTGTTCACTCGCGAACTCCCGCCGATACCGCCTACAGCGCTCCGTCCAAGATGCCCGCTTCACGTCGCCTCCCACCCGAACTCGTCAGCCTGATCGTGACTCGCACCGGCGACTGGGAACTCGCGCACGCCCTCGGCGTCCGAACTTCGCTCCCGACCCCGCCGCCCTGGCTCGAATTCGCCACCCCACTCGACCGCGCCATCCTCCGCTCTGGTCAAGCCTACAGTGACGGCGACGGCGACGGCGACGGGACCGTCCCCGTCCGGTACGCGCGCGCGCACGGCCACACCCAGTTTACCCAGTGGGGCGCTCGGGTCATGCTCCGGTTCGCGCTCGTCCACACGATCGAGGAACTGTTCAGGGTCGACGAATCGCAGTTCAGGAGGCAGTGCGAACACTTGTTGCCCGTCGTCGCGAGCGCATGGGGGCGGAGGAACGTCCTCGAGTGGGCAAAGGAATCCGAGTTCAAGTTGAACCCGGACCCGCGGATCATGGCCGAAGCGATCGACGAGGCGAGCAGGCATGGCCAAGTCGAGAGTGAGTTCTCTCTCGGTCTCGGGCGTGCGGGCTGCTTGAACCATGGCCGGGGACGGGGCGCCCTTAGCGCAACGCGCGAGTTGACCCTCTTTTGCCCGTTTCGGCCCTTGTACGCCCCGCAGTGCTCGATTTCTGGCTCAACTCGGGTCTTCCACTTCGTGAGCGATACATGCTTTTTCACGAAAGGACGGCTTGAGAGGCTTGCGGTCTGACACCTCCCGTCATCTCGCTCCCCACGCAGATTATTCGGACGCGGCGCTCCTGTCGGCGACGTTCATGGGGCAGGTCGGTGTGCTCGAGTGGTGGAAAAAGAGCGGACTCCCGCTGAAAATCGGCAACGTGGTGAGTTTTTGGCCGTCGATGTGCAAGAGCCGACATCTCGACCGCCGCGATTCTCGTCACTTGCTGAAAACCCGATCTCGACTCCGGCGCAGCTCGACTTTGCCTCGATGGAAGGGACGACCGGTGAGCTCGCGCGCGTTGCCGTCACGACGTCCTGGCGCGTAACTGACATGTTATTCGCGCGGCCCCCCTCTCCCAGTCTGCCTCGACTGGTGGAAGAACTCGGGCCTCCCCGTCCGGTATTCGAAAGCCGCCCTGTACACCCTCTCGAAAACCGGCAACCTCGCCCTCCTCTCCTGGTGGCTCGCGAGCGGTTACACCCTCTCGTACGACAAGGAAGTCCTCGTCATCGCGACCCGGTACGGTCACGTCGACGTTCTCGAGTGGTGGGCCCGGTCAGGGTTGGACAACCTCGAGTTCCGGTTCTTTGATATCGAAGAGGCGCTTGAGGATTCAGTCGCGAACAAGGAGGAGACGCAGAAATGGTGGGAGAGGAGGGGGTACGACACGGCGATGGGCGCGAACCAGTGGATGCGGTTGCGCAACCTGAACGAGCGGTGACAGCACGCGCGCGCGCCTCTTGTGGACTTGGATTTCCTTTCCTCTCTCCCCTTTGTTGTGTATACCCATTCCCCGTTGGATCCCCGTTCTCCCTAACCTCACTTTACCTTATCACGTTGTTGCCATCTGCTGTCACCACTTCTTGCCATTCAAGTCGCTTTTGTTCGGGGACGCGCGCGCTCAAATGTCGTCTAGAGGTGTTCTTTTATCTCTCTTTTCGTGTTCCCGCGGGTCACGCGCGACGAACAAAGGAGGATGGGGTCCTCCTACAGCACCTTGCGCTCCCAAGGATCGCCACGGTGTTTCTCCCGCCACGCCGCGAACGCGATCCCGCCAACGGCTCCGAGTCCGATCCAGCCGAACCGGGACACGACTGCGCCGAGCGTCGACGAAGCCGGTGCCGTCACGAGTGTCGTCAGGTGGTTCAGCGAGTCGGTCGAGCGCGAGAGGAGCGTCGACAAGTGCTGCGAGTGTTGAGACTGTGGGCGCGAGGTCGCGGTGGTGGCGGCGTGGTCAGTTCAAGGGGACTCTTGATCCCGAGCAGTCTCATGAAGCGAAAGAGAGAGAGCGAGGGGGGAAATGGACACGCACCGAACCGGCGTCGACCTTGTGAGCGATCGAATCCATCTGAGTCAGCGCTCGGTCGCTGAGTTGCTTGACCTGCTGGAGGATCTCGCGGGATTGGGCACCCTCTTCTTGCGACGACTGGATCAACGCAAAGATCGCGCGGAGTTGCGCGTCGAGCGCGGCGTATTGCGCGTCGGGGTTCCTGTGCGGTGCAAAGACAATCCTTTGTATCAGTTCTGGTGGACTTTCGCCAGGAAGAATGATAGCTCGTGTGCTGGCACGCACATCTTGCCCCCAAACTTGTACGCCTCGGATTGCTGCTGCTCTTGTTGCTGTTGAGGTGGCTGCGTCGGCGGCGTCCGGCGCGCAACGTCTCGCACGAGCGCCGACATCGTCTCAATCCGCCGTGCCAGGTCATCGATCGACTCGATCATTTTCGTTTGCGACCTGGATTAGCAGCGAGAGGGCGACTCGAGGCTCGAGTCAGCAACCTCGCTTGACCTGACAAGAAGGCCTGAGGGAGCTCACAGGAAGATCTCGTGCGTCAGGGTCTCGGTCTACGGGAAGAGCTGACACGCGTCAGCGCGAATGATACTGTAGATGGGAAGAGGAGAAGCGGGCTCTTCACGTACGGCATCCTCCGAAGTCCCCTCGAGCGGCGCCTTACTCCGCGGGTCCGCCGGCTCCTCGTGGTCGCTCACCGGCTTGCCCTGCGCGCTTATAGGTCAGCAGACGTACCTCACAGCGCCCGGCACTCATATGCCACACCAAGCTCACGTCAGCCTTGAGCTCAAACACGTCCATCTGCATTCCACGAGTGGGTGGCGACGGCTCGTAGTCAATAGCCTGTCTTGGGAACAGTGAGATAGACCAAAGGAGAGGGACGCACGGCATAGAGGTCGATCGTATCCGGCTCGGTGTTGGCGCTCGCGAGGCCCGAGATACCAAACTTGGACCCGGGCGGCAGCGTAATGCCGTCGATCGTGAAGCAGTTGTGCTGCGTGTGCGTTTCGGACCTGCGTCAGTCTTCGGCCAGCCAAAGGTAAGGATCGACCATCGCCGACTGACCTCGTAATGCCGCCCGGCTTTCGCGAGGGTCGTGTGCGGGCTCAAGTCCAAGTCGACCTGCGTCCGACCTCGCGAGTCAGAATTGTCGCTTGGGCCTCCCCCTTACCACAAGATTTGCGAGCCTTCGGATGTGCTAGATAAGCCACGACTCACCCTGATAGTGGAATTGTAGTGGGCGATCCTGGCCCACAGCAACCCCTGCGCGTTCCGGAACGCTGCCTCGCACTCTCCGATCGCCTTGCCCAAGTAAGCCGCCTCGTCCTCCCCCTTTGGCGGCTGTCCCTCCGGGTCCAGCCATGTCTGCGTGCCATCGTCCAAGAGTCCACTGACGACTCCGCTCGCCCCGACGCCACCCAAGTTTGCCGCATCGGGGTAGACGAGCGAGTCGGACCGGCGCCAGACGGGGGCGGTCGGTGAAGTGTCAAACACGATCCCGAGGCCGTCGAACGAGGTGCGGGAGCCAAAGAACGAGACGCTCGGGTCGTACTTGTCGCGTGGCGTGTCGGGCTGGATCGGTGGAGGCGATGCCGATTTCGCTTTCGGATCAGACGGGATCGTGATCGGGCCGGGCAGGCCGTTCTGTGCGACGCGGCGGACCTCCGCATCAGCGCCTGTGCTCATGAACGGGGCCGGACTCGTGTGGAAGTCGCGCGCATGCGGGCTGCTCACCTTTGTGTACCAGAACGCCAACCCTCGCCCTCCCTTGTGCAGCTTTTTCGGCTGGCCATCGTCACCGACTTCACCCGCCGCCGCCGTCGTCGGAGGTCCGTGAACCCTGAAGGCGACTTCTGCGATCCAGTCCTTGTATTTGATCGGGTTCCGAGTAAAGACGGCGCCGTGAGCGAGAGGTGTCCCCTATAGGTTTGCGTAAACCACGACGAGTCAGCGGCACCTCCAGACTTGCGCTCAAAACGAGCGCGGAACCGAGAGAGAGGAGAAGATGTTACGTACGGGTACGAGTCGGATAAAGTCGTGTACGCCGGGCAGGACAGTGCTGCATCGTGTAAGTGGGGCGCACGAACACGCGAGCAGCGGCGAGTGTCAGCTCCCTTACCCCTCCCGCCCTCGTACGGCCATTAGGTGACTCACGCATGTCCTGATACGTCAAAGTTCTGGACTCTCCCGTCGACAGTCAAGCCTCTGAACGAAGACTGCGGGTCATAGTGGTAATTGTCGGGCGGCGTCCACTGGTCACCCGCTGTCGACGAGCTATCGGTCCGGGCAGCTCCGACTGGTTGCGAGCAGGTAGCGAGCAAGAGTGCAGCTCCTGCCAAGCCGCTCGAGATCAGCATCCGGGGCGAGGCGAGCGGAGCGAACAAAGGTGAAACCTTTCGACTCTCGCTGCCTCGACTCGTCCTCGAGTCTCAACGTCGCTCGCCTCTCCACGTCTTCTCCGTCTTCCTCCGTATGACTTACGCTACACGAAGCCCTATGCCGCCAGCAAGTGCTGCAACTTCGGTCGAGCTTATCCCACCACGCTCTCCCAAAGTCTGTCGCAAAAGGCTCGCCATCCTCGTGCATCGCTCGCCTGGCCTGCGTTCACGAGTATCAGAGGCGGGGAAAAGGCTTGACTGTGCGTGCGACGCGGGCGTGCTATGCTCGCGTGAGCCCACGCTCGGCAAATGAATGGGCGACCGACGTCGGCCCGGCTTGTCCGCGGACCCCAGTTTTGCAGCTGTTCGCGACAGTGCCAGGCTCTACGCCACCCCTTTGGATCAGCTAAAGTCTGTCAGTCGTGACGGACATGGGCTGGTTCCTGCACTCCAAGTTCGTGACGCACCTCTGCGTCCTTGTTGTCGCCTTACTCGCCGGGTACGTGCCTCAAAACTTGCGCTCTCGGAAGCTGCTTACACTCTCCGCCACGGACAGCTTCGCGACGTTCTTCTATGCTTGGTCGTTCTCGCGCCACTGGCCGTCACCGACGATCGCAACCGGCGTCATCAAGGGCTTTGCGATGACCTCGCACGCCCTCTTCTCCTTCACGTCCATCCTCACGTGGCACTCGATCCGGATCTCGAGCCGGAGCATCATGTTTGGAACGTGGGCGTCGTTCGCGTTTGCGAGTCTCGTCTTCGACTCGTGGTGGTTCGGGTTGATGGTTGCGAGGAAAGGGTTCGACACGGTCGGGGCGAGCGCGCCGAACCGCAAGGGAGTCACGATCGCGTTTTGCGTCTTTTCGGGATTCTACGCAGTCTACCGGCTGCTCGTCTTGCTCTTTGTGTGCGTGCTCTCTCTCCGAGCGACGTGTCGGTCACGTTGAGCTGAGTCTCTCATCCTTTGGCCCCCCCACGGCAGGTTCCACTTTGACGTTCGATACAACGAAGGACTCGCTGCGACCATGGGGACTGCGACCGCCGGTCCCGCTCAACCTCAAGTGATCCAAATCGCCGGCCCGCCTCCCTCTTGCCCGCCACCGCACCAACTGCCGCAGCACCCTTCGCCGTACATGTTCTCCCCTCCGACCGTCGCGACTTTCCATTCGCTCGCCAAGAAGCTCTCGATCCGTCGCAGTCGCTCAGAGCGACAGTTTGCCAGGTTGGAGCAGCGCGAGGAGGAGGCGCTTCGCCGGAATGGGGAGAGCGAGCCGATCGGGACCAAGGTGGCGGCACTGGTCCGGCAGGCGTCGAGGCGGTGGTGGACCCGATCCGGGGGGGGCGGGCGCCAGAACGACGTCCCTCTGATTCATGTCTCGCTGCATGAGGAGGACGTGGAAGCTCGGCGCGGTCGCGGTCGCAAGGATGGAAGCTTCGACGAAGACGACGAAGACGACGGTTCGGTCCTGTTCGACGCTACTTCGATCGGCGGCGCGGCATCTTCCCTCGGTTCGTACGACATGGTCAATACGTCACACGAGAGTGTACCTGGTCGCAAGCTGGACAAGGGCAAAGGGCGCGCGGTCTCGAGTGAGAGTGAGGAGGAGGACAGCGAAGACGAGGCGCAGCGGGCGTACGAGGAGCGGAGGAGACAGCGGAGGAATCGATCGCCCGTGTGAGCGAGAGGATCTCTCGTGAAGGGACGCGAGCCGTCGTGCCGCGTCGGCATTGAGCAGCAAGAGGCAAAAGAGGTGAGGCGGAGAAGGGGAGACCTTCTCTCGCTCTGCCAAGCCGGCGCGCCCTTCGGACTATCTCGCTCACGCCCATATACCCATGCAGGTTAGATCCACTGTACATGCAAACAGACATTGCGCTCCGAAGGAATCGCTTGCGAACGGGAGCCGCGGCCCGAGGAAACTCGCCCTTCCTCCTTTCGGCCCGTCGGCGGACAAGCGGAAGATGCTGACCCGACCTTCTCGAGCCCCACAATCCGTTCGGAGGCCGACGCAAAATAGGGTGCGCGCCTGCTCGCTCTCCCTCCCTCTCTGCACCCGTACTTCGCGCTGTCCTGCGGCTACGAGTTGTTGTTAAAGTGGGTTCCTTGGACCACGGGCCTCATGCGCAAGATCTGCTCCCCGCTGACTCGCATCCTCCTCTACTTTCGCAGCCGATCTCCGAAAGTCTCCAACAATCGAGAGCATGGACGGTGCGCAGAGCACCTCTACGGCGAGCGCGTTCAAGCTCGAAGAGCATCCGGTCGGTCAAAATGGCCGAAAGCTGCGGGTTGCGATGAGTGAGTTTCTCTCACAGCGGGATCGTCTTCCTGCGCCGCATCGATCCAACTGACATTCCCGCCACGCACGACAGTTGGTTCGGGGTTCTCAGGGATCACGGCGGCGATCCGGCTCGAACAAAGACTGCCTGAGGTCGAATTTGACATCTTTGAGAAGAACTACTCGGTCGGCGGAACCTGGTATGAGAACGCGTCAGTCCTGCTGCACTGCTTGGACCAGTATCTTGGGTCATGGCACTGACTCGAGTCGTCCTGCAGGTACCCGGGGCTTTGCTGCGATGTGAGTACGAATGCTTGCTACTTCCCGCTTGCGCAGAGGGACAACAGCCGGCGTGCTCGTGAGACAGCGAGTGTGCTGACTGCGCAACTTGTTGCACAGATCCCTGCACACTGCTACGCTCTGACCTTCGAGCCGAACGTACGTGGTCTGCCTCGCGTCGCCTCTCGAGGATCCGGTGCAATTCTCGCCTGAATCACTGACATGACTCGTGACAGCCTCGATGGAGCCACTTCTACGCGCATGGACCAGAGATCCTCAAGTACTTGCAAGGCGTCGCCGCCAAGTACAAGCTCGAGCGGTTCCTACGCTACGGTCACAAGCTCGTTTCAGCGGTCTGGAATGATGACACGGCGAAATGGCATTTGATCTTTGACCTCGTCGACGAGAAGGGCGAGAAGACTGGTTCCAAGGAGGTCGACGTGGACGTGGTCATTCAGGGAATGGGAGGCTTGTCTCGCTGGGATTGGCCAAACATTCCCGGACTTCACGACTTCAAGGTGCGCCACTGCGCCTATCCTCAAGCTCGATCACGTTGGAGGTTGACGCCGTTCTCTATAGGGGACTAAATACCACTCAGCAGCATACCCGGTCGGTCCGGACGCGGAGGCAGGCAAGCGGGTCGCCGTCATCGGTTCCGTACGTCTGCGCAACTTTCCCGGCTCGTCCTTCTGCAGTGAAACATTTCAGCTGAGCTATGTTTCGCATTCTCACAGGGCTCTTCGGCGATTCAAATTGTCCCTGCGCTCGCAAAGCATGCGAAAGTGCTCGACAACTACGTCCGCGGTTCGGCTTGGATCGCCACGCCGTTCGCCTCGGAGGAGCTCATCAAACGCAATCCGGACGCCAGCAACGTCGCCTTTACCGAGGAGGAGAAGGAGAAATGGGCCAATGACGCCGAAGAGTACATGGCGTTCCGGAAGAACATGGAACGAGAGGTGAGCTGGCGCAAGATCGGGGTCTGTGCACGAGTCGGAAGACAAGCATACTCACTGCCTCGCCCCCGCAGCTCAACAGCGTACACGCTGTGACTCTGCAAGGGTCCGAGCTTCAGACAGGAGCGATGCAGGCGTTCCGAGAAATGAGTGAGTCGCCCGCGCTTCTCTGAGCTTTGCGGATGCCGGCTGGACGGCTTCTCGGTGTCCCTCGCTTCAGACTTCTGTGACAGAGGCTGGAGATTGACCTCTTACACACCTTGCAGTGGAGAAGAAGCTCGCCTCTCGGCCTCACATCGCGAAAGCGTTCATCCCCAACTTTGCTGTCGGCTGCCGTCGGTTGACTCCCGGCCCCGGCTACCTCGAAGCGCTCTGTGAGGACCACGTCGACTTCATCTCGGCACCGATTGACCGCATCACCGAGTCCGGTATTCGTTGCGCGGACGGCTCGCACAAAAAGTACGACACGATCGTCTGCGCGACCGGATTCGACACGACTTACCGACCGCGCATTCCGATTGTCGGGCGCAACGGCGCAAACTTGCAAGATCTTTGGGACGCGCCGGCCCCACCACACTACATGTCAATCGCAGCTGGTCCGGACCATCCCAATTTTGTCAGTCTGATTTCCCTACGAGCTTCCAGCCGCAGTCAACGCCCCCGAAGGTCGCCCTCATAGTGACGATCGTCGACGCTTCAGAGTCTCTCACTGACTCTATTGATCGCGCACAGTTCATCGTGAACGGTCCGAACTCGGCACTCGGATCGGGTTCCTTGCTCGTCCTGTTCGAGCGCGAGGTCGACTACATCGTCTCCTGTATCGGCAAGATGCTTCGCGAGAACTATCGGACAATGGCGGTGAAGCAGGGTGCCGTCGACGGTGAGCGCTGGCCCCACGAACGGAGTCTCGTGATGTCGCTCGTAGGCGCGGTGCTGACCCGCTCGGAGATGCTGCTAGACTGGATGGACTTGGTCGGCGCCTACTTCCCGACAACTGTCTTTGGCACCAAGTGTCGGTCGTGGTACAAGAAGGGCCTAGAAGGTGCGGCGCTTCTTCTATTTCCGTTTCCGTTTCCGCGGCAGAGGGAGATTCTCACCAGCTGATGTTCGCTTGTTGTCGTCTCGGCAGAGGGTCCCGTTGTTGCGCTCTGGCCCGGGTCCTGCCTGCACGCGATCGAGACGTTGCGCCACCCGCGTTGGGAAGACTACGAGTACACGTCGGCCAACTCGCAGAAGAACCGGTTCGGATGGGTTGGCAACGGATGGAGTCCGGCGGAGGTCGCCGGAGGAGACACGGTGCGCTGCGGGCGCCTCGCGAAGACCTGTTTCGCCTGCTTCGGCCGTACTGACGACGGACTTCCTCTGGGTACAGGCGTACTACCTCGACGAGATCGACTATCCGCCCGTCCCGGTGGCCTGAGTCATCGCTTCGATGCCTCCATACGCGTCTTCGGAGGTAACTCTGAATGTTAACAGATCTGTAGAGCAGTAATGTTATTGCGAACTTGGTGTCTGCGGGTGACAGCCGAGGTGGATCACCACGAGCGGCGCGCTCAGAGCGCCGCCTCTCTTTCCGCCTCCCTTTTACGTCGGAGAACCGCGACAACGGGGCTGACAGCTAGTGCCGCGCTACGGTCTCGATGCCGACCCAGTAGGTAGTGGAAAGAGAAATCGCGCAAGCGCCGCATCGCTCTCGAAAAGAAGCGCGTGATTGAGATCCCACTCGTGCTCGTGCACACTGCCCTCGATCATAGACGACCCTACGCAATGTCTACGTCCGACTCTGACCTCGACTATGACGACCCTCGGTTTCTCGTCGCGGCTGAGCAAGCGGCCGCTTCGACGTCGAAAGACACTCTGACGTACGCCGAACGACGCAAGCGGACTCTCGCCGAGCAAGCCGAGCGTGGCACGATCAAGAGTCGGAAGCAAGTCGAGGAAGAGAAACGCGAGGAAGGGCTCAGCGTGAACTTGATCGAGCGCGAACGGCGGCGTGACGAAGAAGGCGGCGAAGCGAGTACCGCGTTCAAGATGATGAGGTGCGTTGCAGTCCCTTGCAGACACGTTGGGCTTGACGACTGACTCGGACCGTACTCTCCTCTCTGTAGCAAGATGGGCTACAAGCCGGGCGAGGCGCTCGGCCGCAGATACGACTCGTCTGCATCCGGATCCGAAGCAGGAGGGAGCGGAACGGCGACCCCGCGAGGCGCGCTCGGCTTTGCAAAGGCTTCCTTTGCTCCCATCAGCCAGAGCGACAGCTCACGGACCGAGAGCGCCGAGCCAGAACCGTTTCGCGCGGGCTTGGGGGCAGGCGCTGGATCCGGACCGACGGGGCAGGCCAAGACGGAACCGATCCGGTTCGAGATGCGGACAGGTGCGGCTCTGCTGCCTCGCGTGCAAGTATGACACGCTGAGCTCTACTGACCTCGACCGGTCTGTACCAGCTCGAACGGGCCTCGGCGTTCCGCAAGCGAAACGGTTCCGGACCTACTTTTCCGCCTCCTCAAACGACGGCTCCAGTTTCGACAACTCCTCGGCGTCCGACCCGTTACCCGACTTGCAAGGGTATCTCGCGCGCGTCAAATCCTCGATGGACGAACGGCGCGCGTTCGGTCTCCTGCGGTCCCTCCGCCGGACGTGCGAGGAACTCGACCGCCGCGCCGGCATCGAAGACAGTCCAATGTGGCGCGACCCGGACGAGGAGGAGCGCGAACAGGCGCGAGTCCGGAGTCGAAAGATCTATGACCGGATCGATACCGAGCTGGATAGCGACGACGAGAGGAAGAATGTCGTCGATTCGGCGGACAAGGCCGGACGAGGGAAAGCCGGACGGGGCGAGTTGGCGTACGAGATTGGGACGAGCGGGACGGTTGTCGAGCTGGAAGATGAAGACGACGACGAGGATCACCCTAGCGAGGCGCCGACTGAGGAAGGGTCGAGTGTGGCGTCAGTACGGGCGCCGGACCGAAGACATGCCGACGACATTGACGAGGAGGCGGAATGGTTCTCGTACGATGTGCGTTCCCCCCTTTCGCTCCCGATCCATGAACGCATAGATTCCGTTGCTTACTTGCCGCAAGTAGATCCGGGCGCGTCTCGCCCTCACGCTCACCTACTTGCGGAACAAGTACCAGTGCGTTTCTTCCCGCCGCCGCGGTCCGGCAATCCGAGGGTTCCTGACTTTCATCATCGCACAGTTACTGCTTCTGGTGCGGTGAGCTGTACCACGATACCGACGACCTTAAGGCGCATTGCCCTGGTACCGAGGAGGAGGACCACTAGCGCCTGAATTTCTTTTATTGGACGGAGTTTCTTTTCGTATACAGCCGAGGAACAGCGAGACGGGGAAGAAGATTACAGAATTGCCCGACGAGCTGCGCAAGCCTAGTCGGTCTGCATGCTGTCGCTCGGTGCCGGTGCCGCCGCCGCTGCTCCTCCCTCACCAGTCGCCGGCGTCTCGCCCGCCGCGACCGCCGTCGCATCCCGTCCGCGCACCGTATCGCTGTCGTCCTTGGGGTCCATCGCGTCCAAGTAGGCCTGCAACCCTTGTTCGCCCTCGACGATCCGGAACTTTTCAAACTTGTGCCCGGGCGCGAGTTTCCCCGCGAGCGGTTCGGTGCCGAGGACGACTCCCGCCGGAGCGGTGACGCCCGCTCCTCCCGTCGCCGATCCCGTCGCCGAAGCTGGTGTCTCCCCTCCTGCTCCCGCTCCTGCTGCTGTTGATGATGACGACGGCGCTGTTGTTTGAGAAGGAGGAGGAGGCGCGACGCCAACGATCCCGATCGACGTGTTGTGAATCGTCAACTCCTTGTCCTGCTGAAGCGTCTCGCGCAACGCGTGCAACCCGTGCTTGATCAACTCGTCGAGCGAGCAGTCGGGGAACTCTTCATAGTGCGCTTCGAGGTACGTCTTGGCCGATTGGGACCGCGCGCCGATCGACATGGCGTAGTACTCGAGGCAGTTGCCCGACGGCGAGAACTCGTACAGGTGCGGACCCTTGTCCTGCAGGGGGCGCGAGGCGGCGCAAAAAAGGGCGTCCTCCTTCAGTATATGTACGGTCGCACGGCGTCCACGGCGTTTGAGGACTCACATCGTATCCGGCGACGAGGAGTCCGACTCCGTACGGTCGCCTGCCGTAGTGCTGCGTGTTGACTTGGGCCTCTGTGCGAGCAAGCGCCCAAGGAAGATCAGTCCGCTGGAGAACAAACGTCTCCCCTCGACTCGGATGGGACCTCGCGGGGTGGACAGCGACGCACTGTCTGCGATGGCGCCGACGATCCGGCTAATGGGCAACGGGCGGTTGTACAACATCCGGCTCGACATGGCTTGCGTCCGCATAAAGTTGCTGTCCGGCGTGCGGTGCGGTGGTTGATCGCGGGGCGAGGGCAGCAGCTCAGAGCTCGTCAGTGCGCTGGATCTCGCAGAGGCGCGGTTGCAGGTAACTGCGATGAGGACGACGACGACGACGCGCGACTTACGAGAGGACGCGAGCGTCCGAGGTGAGACCGGCGATGCCGACGCCGAGGTGGTCATCGATCCGGATCAACTTTTTCTGGTACGACGCGAGTTCGCCCGTCGAACGCTGTGAGAGCCCCGTGTCAATTAACTCGCGGCTACGGCGGTCTGACGGGCCACGCCAATGGAGAGTGTGTTGTCACCTTGAGTCCCAAGAGGATGACGTGAGTCTTGCTCCTCAACCCGACGCACGCCGAACCTTGCTTGACCGCCTCGAGCGCATACTCGACCTGTTCGGGGTCGCTCAGAGTGTCAGTCGCCCGGCTAGGGAGTCGAAAGAGAGGACCGCGCGGGGCCCGGGGGGGGGGGAGGAGCCGCGTCATCCAGGGAAGAGAGATGCTCGCTCACTTGGTGCAGCCTGCCTTGCGGGCTGAAGGTCGAGTTGTCGTTGTCGTACGAGTTGCGATGCATCGCTGGCCTACTCGTATGCGCGTGTACGAGCGAGCGAGCGGGCGAGAGAGGGACCAACCTAAGCCAGTTGTCGTCGTGTGGAGCGCGCGAACTCGACCTCTCAAGACTGAGACAGAGGACCCCTTGCAGGCACTCTTGTTACAAGATAGTATGACCCTTCGCGACTATCGCCTCGCCTATGAGGCCCTGTGCGAGTTTACTTGATCGAGTCGGTCGTCTGCAAGCTGCACCGCCTCTTTCGAAAATCTTCAGCTCGACGAGAAAGAGAACCCGCGATCGCCTGGCTCCACACACCGCACGCACTCTTAACTGAACCAGTGAGTCACCAAGCAACCAACGTCGAGAACTCAGCTCTGAAGACGTGTCCGCCCGGGCAGTGCGACCTCTGACAGAGTCCGAGACCAAGACCTTGTTTGCCAAACTCGCAAACTACCTCGGACCGAACCTCGTCCACCTCGTAGACACCCAAGAGGACGTGAGTCCTGTTTGCTCGCTCGCGAACGGAGGGCCGGGTGGTGGAAAGTGCCCTCCCTTTGGAACATCCGAGTGCTGAACCCCTCAAACTCCTCACGCAAACAGCCCCATGTGTTCCGTCTGCACCGGTCGCGCGTCTACTACATCCGCGAGTCGCTCCTCCGGCAAGCCGTCTCGGTCCCGCGCGCCAACCTCATCTCGCTCGGCGTCTGCCTCGGCAAGTTCTCCAAGACGGAAAAGTTCAGGTTGCACGTCACGGCGCTCGACTTGATGGGCAAGTACGCCAAGAACAAGGTGCGCGTCGTGCTCTTTGCCCTGACTCGAGCCCGGTGGAAGTCGGTGGTGGCCAGGTTGCGGGAGCTGACAAGGACACCGCTCTTTCTTCGCCTCTCGCCTCTCGCCTTTCGCCCTAACCCGCTGATTGCCCTCCCTCCCGGGCCCTCTCTCCTCTCAAATCCGCCTGTTCATCTTGCTCGGCGTGACCGTCCCTTCTTCCTTCTCGGCCGCCGCCGCCGCGCAGGTTTGGATCAAGTCGAACGGCGAGATGCCGTTCCTGTACGGGAACCACGTCGTCAAGGCCCACCTCGGCAAGACGACCGAAGACATTGTCGAACACCAAGGAGTCGTCATTTACAGCATGTCGGACGTCCCTCTTGTGAGTCTCCGGCGTCGAATTTCAGGTCCTGCTCAAATGCTCGGGCTGCTCGTGCCCGTTGCTCCCGGTGCGCTGGAACTGACGCATGGACCGCTTGCGCTCGCAAAGGGATTCGGTGTGACGGCGCGATCAACGATCGACACGAGGAAGCTGGACCCGACCGCGATCGTCGTGTTCAACCAGGCGTGCGTACTTCTCCTCGAGCTGCTCGCGTCAATCTCGCTGATCCAAGGGACTGCGACGTGCTGATATCGCACGGATTTGCGCACAGTGATGTCGGCGAGTACCTGCGAGACGAGGTACGCTTCTCGGGCGACGCTCTCCTCCGTCTAATCCGAACGCTGACTTTTTCCCGCACCGTGCGACAGGACACGCTCTTCTAAGCCTCCCAATTTTCCACCTCTGACTCTCTCTGGTCGTCGAGTCGAGCTTCGCATCCGCATCACCTCGACTCTCGTCTTCTCTCGGTACCTCCGGCACGCGCGCATCATCAATCCCTCTTGGGAGTCGCATGGGCGGAATCGGCTCGGCCTTGTCTCGTTTGCAACGTGTTGTTACATTATGGTCCCTCTTTACTCTGCCTCCCCGTGCGGTGCGGTTTCCTCGCGTGGCCGGGCCGAAGCGGAGTGGCGAGGGTGGGCGGTTCCGAAGGGAAGGAGCGAGCGGCTTTTCGGTCTGTGACTCGGCTGTTCTGGCGAGTCGCTGACTGCGACAAGCGCGATTGTAGTCGTGCGGGGGATATGCGCTCGTGTAAACTGGCGCGCAACGGGTTCGAAGGCGAACCTCGGGGATCTCGGCTGAGTGCTCAGAGAGCTCGTATCAGCATCTTGCGCTCGCTCAGAAGCGTACTCGATCGGGCGACGTACATAGTAAGCTTGAGGCGCGCGAGAGCGCTCCATTCGAAAGCCATAGCGACGTGTGAGCCTTTGTCACGATCCCGCGACGAGGTCGTCGCGTTCGTATGCGGCCGCGTCGAATCCGTCCCAGTTCGGCTCGGCGTCGTCGACCTGGTAGCTTTCGAGGTTGAATGCCGAGTCCTGCCATGGGGCCTTGGCTGGGGCCGCCTCGATCGCCTCGAGGGTTGCTTCGGTCGTACCGACGCCAGAGCCCTTGCGGTCACGCACTTGGACCGGTCGCGGCGGACCAAACACGGCCGGCATCTCGTACATCCAATCGTCGCGGTCCGCCTCGTCGAGCATCTTGGCGATAAAGTCGCGCGCGCGCTGTCGACCTTGGTCCCGCTCGTCGGGTCGCGTCGGCACTTCGCGCGGAACGGCGTCCCACCCGAATCCCGGATCGGGACGAGCCGGGACGGCAGACGTGTTGGGTTGCGAGAGGAGCTCTTGCGCGCGCGCTTCGACGTCGGCGGCCGGGGCGTGCGCGAGCGAGTCGGCGACGGACGACGCGGAAGAACTGTCGGCGGGGGAAGCGGCTCTCGCCGTGGCGCCGCTGCCGTGAGCGCCCGCTTGCCGCGAGATGTCTGCCGTCACCTCGGCCTGCGAAGCGTCGAGGTAGCCGGACGCGTCGTCGTCTCGCATCTGGCTCATGTTCGCGTCGGACGAATAGTCGTAGTGAGGTTGAGCCATTGGCGTTACAAGGACACGAGCTCAGGTGCCGCTCTTGTGCTTCGGGAGAGCCCAGTGCAGCTTGACCGTGTAGAAGCGACGGTGCGAGCGGTGTCATGAAGAGACGCGGTTTCGACTTGGTGTAGATTTTCAGTGAGCAAAGAGCCTCCCCTCAGTGTCAAGTCCTGCTTCGGCAGTCTTGCTCGGTTCCTCATTTCGGAGCCTCTTGCTGAAAGTCTTACTACTGTATCACCTTGTACTGTGCACCATGCCGCTATGGGAGCAAATCAAGAGGGTGTTCAGCTTGAATCGTCAACCGGGACACGTTCCCAGGCTTGACGGCGGCACCCAGCGGACTTCTCCGGCCACCACGTCGCAAAGCCCGGACGCCGTCTCTTCTCCTCAGAGGCCCCCGGTTGAGTCTGACCACCAAGGCAGGCTACCAGAGCACCTGTCAGTGCAGCACCATGGTACAGAGGCAACCTCAGCCGCTCTCGCAGCTGTACCGTCTGCTGACCGGCCGGACGGGCGACACGCGGCAGACCCCTTCCGCCGGCCGCTGGCAGCTGGGGACGTTGATGCGACGCTCCTGCGGGGTGTTGACCCATCCCTGGCTGCAGCAGAGGATGTTGATGCAATGCTCCTGCCGGGCGTTGACCCGTCCCTGGCTGTACCTGAGGATGTTGATGCGATGCTCCCTCGGGACATTGACCCATCCCCGGTTGCAGCTTGGGATGTTGATGCGACGTTCCCACGGGGCGTTGACACGTCCCTGCCTGCAAGCCAGCTTGCGCCCACAACTCTCGACCTACCGAACCCGCCGGAGGAGTTTTGGCAATCATCGTCGACACCAGAACGCAACTTGCCCGCCACACCAGTTAGACTTGGGCTCCAAGGATCTCGCAGGATCAGAGGTGGAGCCCCCAAGGCTCACAAGGACCCGCATAAGATGGTTGCCAGCGCAGAGGTAAGCACGTGCTCTTATCGTACTCTTTTTCAGCGAGGAGGGGATCAAACCAAGCAGCCCAAGCCTTGATGGCACGCAGCATTGCACAGGCTTGTGGATCCCTCAGCAAGCTTGGTGCTCACAAGCAGTATATCCTGCAGGACCTCCTCCGGTCAATCCAGATGGCCAGCGTGGCGGATCTCGTGCTCAACCTTCCCGCCGCCAACAACCTCACCGCTGTGCGACAACTGTTTGCGCTGCCAATGCTTCCAGATGTACCGGTTGGGCAACCTGGTTTCCTGTACGCTCGCGCAGTCGCAAAGCGCATCGCTCCCGTCATTGCCTGCGACCCGGCCCTGGCACAAAGCCACCTCCGCATTGGCCTTCTTTTCGACGTCCTGGCAGAATTTGTACGCGCTATCGAGATTGACATCCTGCCTCGTTGCATCCATCTCGTCAATGAGCTGTACGCTCATAGGCAGCCGGCCGGTTTCGCCAACCCTATCGAACAGGCTCTCGTCGAGGACGTCTACCGGATGTTCTACTCGCCCTTTGGTGGCGACGCCCCAATTCGGCTTTTTGAGACATCCGGGACCCTCGTCCTACCGACGCTCGGCTATGAAGAAGAGCGCTTCAAACTCAACCGGACGAATCAGCGAGTGTCGTTTCTAAGTGCACTCGTCCGGTGCGCGATTGGCGCCTGCCTTGCACCAGTCGAGCGCGACCACGGACTCACCCAGGTTCAGCTCGGGGAGATCGAGCGGCAAGCTCCGTTCCAGCTGGCTCCGCCCGCCGCGTGACGGAAAGTGGTCCCGAAGGCAACCGGGTCGGACCTCTGGCTTGACGACGTCCTCGTCCTCCTCGGGCTGTGCGACGCCGCACGGCAAACGTTCGGACACACCCTCGTTTTCATGACCTCGGCGGGTCGCGACATGGTCTGGCAACCCAGACAGGTCCCCGGCTTTCTCCGCAAGAAGAGTAAAACGCGACCAGCGACTGTTCGGGACGACTGGCTCGACGTCTTTCGCCACCTGCACCGGGAGCCCAGCCTGGTGCTCGTCATACACGACAGCATGACTCGCTTCTGCTGCGACATCAACTCGTGGCTGGTCGAGACGGCCGGCATCCCGGCTGCCTTCGCCATCCCGGCCCTCGCCGATGCACCTGCAGGCCGGTCCGCGGCGGTCCCGGGACGAACTTCAAAAAACTGCGCGCCAACCACCGTGCGGACAACCCTGTCGCCGCGAGGGGCAAAGCGAGACCGGCCAACGCGCCTCGGCGCCTCGGCGCTTTGGCCCACTGCGCCCGTCCCAGAGTGGGAGGCGCGTCCATCCAAGAGAGCGCGGACCGACGTGAACCGCAGCCATAGGAGGCCCACCGCATGGAAGGACCCGCTGCCGCCGCCAAACAAGGCCGAGGTGCTCCGGAACCGGACCTGGGCAAGCCGGTTGGGAACTGGGTACCTTGTCGGACTTGGCTTTGCTGACTGCTCGAACCGTTACAGTTCAATGCCTTCTTTGTGGAGCAGATTCTTGCTGGCGCAATCTGCTCCATTGATGAGCTAGGATCACTAACCGCTACCGCCCAATCGGATCCGGGACCGGTGGCGGCGCTCTTCAGGCATCGGCTGACGGAGCAGGCAGACAAGGCGAGTCTCTGTTCACGTTGCCACCACACTTGTTTCCATCTCTGGTACTGATACGCATCCCTCCTCCCCGCTACAGTACCTTGTCTGGCGGGATATGCAGCCGGTCCACCGCCTCGCATTCCGGGACGTGCCGCGCGCTGGTCTTGTCACTGCAGCGACGCGCTTCCCACTCCCGCAGGAGGAGCAGGCGCGACTCCGCCACATCTTCACCAATCTCGTCTGGCTCCGTTTGGTTGCAATCGGCTCTCCGGACCAACTCTACCGCGATATGCCGGCCGCCGGGTTCGCCTCACATGAGCACGTACAGCAGTGGCTTGCGTCGCATGATATTGCGCCACTCAGACTTGGGGGCGACAAGATGGTCTACAGCCAGCGGAAGAGCGCTGTCGGTTTCCTCAATTCTGAGACGACTTTCTCAGGTGCACCCGCCGTCTTTGCCGTCTGGCATGCCGCCGCCACCCTGCAGCACGGCCCTATTGCGTGGTCAAGGATGCGAGCCATTCTGCTTTCAAAACAGAATAAAGCCGGCGCTGTTCTCAAGCAGGTCGGGCCTCTTGTCGCGACCGCGATCACCTGTGCGTCCTGTTTGATGCACGTTTCTCTTGTGATGTACCTCAATATTGACATGCAACTCTGTCTTCAGTCGACCTCTGCTGGCTCGGCATGTGCCGCCTGCCCACGGCCGCCGAGATTGCAGCAGCGTGCGATGCCTTTGACGCTGGCTCGTATCGCGGACGAGTCAGCCTCAGCTTCAACAGCTTTCTCAATGTCCATCAGTGGCTGTGGTCTGAGGATGGTATACCTTGCCGGATCGCCGCTGTGAGTCCTCGATGGCGCACTTTCATTCGGAACCAGCAAGACAAACTGACGGTGCTGCGTCCCGTTTCCGCTAGCATTCCGGAGGTCGGCTCGAACCCTCCTTTGAACTGACCGAAACTCTCTTGTGCAAGTACTGGCGCAAGGATCTTGTCCCGTACACGGCGCAGGCGTGGGTGACAGAGTATCCGGTCATCCTCTCGGGCTGGCCAGACCCATTTGTCTCGTCTGGGGAGGACGACAGCTCGGCAGATGGTTCAGACGTTGTACAGCAAATGTAGCACCAGCTAGCCTGCCTTCCCAGTGGTGATGCTGCTCTGTAAAGTCCCACCTACCCTGCTACGCTGCGCTCGAGGGGAGAGTAGCTTCCATGTTGCGGACTTTGTCAGCTTTCTGATTGGCAGATGAAGTTGGCAGGAAGTCTCAACAAGAGGTGGTACCTGCCTTTTTGCAATCACAGGCTATATAGCCCCTTGGCCCTCCGGACATAACCGCAGGGCTATGGCGTAGGGTTGCCCCAAGATGCCTATAGTACTCACAGGCCCTGCAGCGCCCTGTCTACACCACTTAGCTTGAAAGCCATGGATCTCCGGCTTAAAGCCTGCCCGATGGGCAGGGTTTAAGCACCGGACCCACGGACTTTGGGCGAAACCTGTAAAATCGGGTTTTGACGTCGCGTTCGGATAGGTTTTGTCTTGCAAAGGCGCAGGACCCGCAAGGCCTCGTGGGGTCTTGTGGATTGTGTTGGGCATGACAGGCAGGTAGTTTGCCAAGGCTGATCAAGACTTGCCTGTTGAAATGCTGAACAGCTCTTACCATCCACATCAGAAGTCCGCCTTATCATTTTGCCAGCACTTCTTTCGGTTCCGTTTCCCTCATTGCCAAGCAGCTTGCCTCCCTTATTGGCAACAAGTATGTTGGCGTCAACATCCTCAATTGGGGGCGCGCGTGCAAGACTCTCGAACCACATTTCTGCCGTGCTGCCCTCGCCACCATCCGCCTTGTCCGAGACCGGCCTGCCCACTTGGCAACTGACTTTCTTCCGAGACCGGCCTGCCCACTTGGCAACCGTAGAAAGTCAGTTGCCAAGTGGGCAGGCCGGTCTCGGACGAGGCGCGTTGGTCTGGCGCATTGAGACAGCGCCACCGCCACAGCACCTTGGGCACCTCTTTCGCACGACACCGAACCTCGAGCATGTCGTTCTCAACCCGTCCACCACCAGCATTGTCATTTCCGGGCGAGCACTTGCAATGCATGCGCCCGCGACTCTCAAGTTATTCAACTTTGCCGTGCACGACTTTAGCCCGAGCGCGACATTTGCGCGTCACTTTGACTGCATTTTTGGGCGCCAACGGTTCCACCTCCACCACGTCACAGTGTTCGCCTACGCGACGCTGCTCCTCCGCCACTGCCCAGTTGCAAGCGTCAAGATCATTGCCCACAAGACGCACAGCTTGTTTGCCGTGCCCTGGGCCACAGTCAAAAAGCTCGAGATCGTCGCGACCAACGTCTGGGACATTGCCGACATGGCGGCGGTTGACGGACTCGAGCAGACGGTGAGTCCGGTGCTGCGCCTGTCTGGCTGTCAGTTGAGCCGATCTGACTTGCGCGCAAACGCTCTCGCTTGCAGGTCCGGAACAATATCCCTCTGCGACAGATTTCAGCCCGCGTCCAACTGCTCAACATGAGAACAAGGTAAGCAGAGAGATTCTAATTACACAATTGCAGAACGCCCACGGCACTGAGTGAATCTGTACAAAAGTAAGATTGCCTAGGACAGAGATGGACAAATCCAACTGGGCAGGGTGAGCATCAGCGACCGCTACGGTTTGTATCAGACACAGTGTTGGCATACCTACCGAGATGGTCCTGACTGTCTGAGCCGCAATGAACGAGACTGCCTCATGGCAAACGGTTTGCCCAACTGCGCTGTGCTGAGACTGATCTGAGCAAGTAGTTCATTACAACGTTTCGAGTTGCTGCGATATCAGAGAGCTGCGTTGCCGCATGCAAGAGACTTTGGGATCCTGACAACTCTTTCCCTCCCCTGTTTGCATTTATAGGGCCTGACCAAATTTGGGGTTTGAGACCAACAAGGCAATCACTGAGCTGTCTCGACATGTCAATGAGCACTTTTTAAGGCTCGATACCAGCAAAAAAACTTGGGATTTATCCTATCCCATCCTATCAACCAGCTGCAAGCAGCTTCAGGTTGCCGTTCACGCGTTGGAAAATCAGAGCACCAATCAATCCCTGGGGAGTGCCCTTGGCCGGCAACCCTGACACGCATATTGACGCCAAGGACATCCAATGTGAGAGAGAGAAATTCTCGTTTTTTGTCCTTCGAGCCTAGGACTCATGCAGACTTGCTACAAAGGCAGCGTATGTTGGGCCTTTAAAACCCTGGCCTGTTTGACAGGGCTGCAGGAAAAAGGTACCTCTTCTAATATGCGGACGGGTGCGTCAATCAGGAGGAGAAGGAGGGGAGTGGGAGGGGGGGAAATATGCTGGTAAGCGTGCAAGAGCCATGTGAGGGGTATCATCTGGTAGCTCTGAATTGTGTCAATTGAGCCGTGTGTTTTGCGGGCCGGGGCGGTCAAAGATGGGGGAGGGAGAGTCAAAAAGCGGCTGGGTCGTCGTTGGCCTACTTGCTGTCGCCTACTTTGTCAGTTTCGGTTGGAGCACCTTCTTCTTGCGCCAGTGGTTTGTCTTGTGGTTCTTGTTGCGTATGGAGGTGGCGGATTCCTTGAATGGGCCACTGTCGCTGTCAAGCGGAGGGCAGTAGATCGAGTTGAACCGGCCAGAGTCGGCGAGGAAGCGAAGTGTTGCCTTTGTTGCACGCGGGTCGCCCAGGAGGTAAGCAAGAGTCGTGTCTTTGCGTTTACTCTGTTTGAGTAGCGCTGTACGCGCGGTGTTGTATCAGAGGCAGTGGAGGAAAAAAGTGTTCCCTCGTCTCAATCTCGTTGCCGCAGTCGCACATTGCCTTGGCTGGATCAAAAAGCATTTGATAGGCGCCGAGGTCGCACGCGCCGGTGCGCAGTTGCGTCAGAAGCGTCGATTGGCGTCGTGTTAGTGATCTGTGGTAGCGTGAGAAGGCCTTGCCGGGTTCAGACTTGTCACTGGCGCGGAGGTGGCTGCCGGTTTCTGAAGCCTTCCATGTGGCGGTCCATGTTGTGTGCAGTGAGCTCTTATAGGCTGACCATGCTGCTGACAGGCTGCTGGGAAGAAGCCAATGTGACCCTCAAGCCAGACTTTCTCATTCCCCTTGCCAGCCTTGAAGTGCACTCCCTGTCAACTTTGTGTGGTCCCAGCGTCCTCCTTGCCACCACCCTCAGCCAACTGGAGAAGTCGCCAGACATTGCAGTGGGCAATCAGCCCCTTCAATAAGCCCTTGCCGCAACAGGCCCTGTTGTCAACTATCACACCAGGCTGCTGTTCCTACAGAGGATGGTGCTTGGGAGGTTGTTGCGGAACTTGCTCGAGCATTACCTGCGCGTCAACTGTGGGCACCAGACCGCACTGCTGCCATCTTACTTGACATCCCGCAGCAACAGATACCATTGCAGCTAGCTAGTGGGACAAGCGCTGGGGGATTGAGATCACACCATTCTTTGCCAACGCTCTGTTTGACATTCCCAAACAAGTCTCGCCTGGCGTCCGCAAGACGCTTGCGTTTGGAGGGTGCAAGGGTAGCTGTGACCTCTTGCTCCACTTCAACAACAAGCACATTGACATCCAGACTGGCAAAGCTCGCCTTGCAAGGGAAGAGCTCATCTGTCAGGACCGGCTCAGAACATCAATCCTGGCGAACTTTGACCTGTCTGACAGAATCCGCTAGGTTGTCCTTTGTGAGGAAGGGGATTGCACGCATGCATACCTCCTCTGCCATGCCAACAAGCCCCTCACTGCAGAAGGCATGGGGACCCTTGTTGTTCTTGTCCCATGTCACGCCCACTGCAGCAAGCATTTCATTTGACAAAGTCAGCCACTGCGGTCCAGCAGGCCGCCCTGAACACCGCAGGCCACGGTTGCTCGTCCGCCCGCCGTCACGGTTGTGCCGCTCCTTGACCCACAGCCATGGCACACATACAAATGCGCTTCTCTTCTTGGGGGCTCTTTCTTGCTTTTCGGACAACAACAGCTTTCCATGCAGTTCCTTCACGGTAGCTGATTTGTGCCCTTGGCCATGGTCAACAGGTTCTTTGACGCGCACTACAACTCATACTTGAATGTCAGTGGCCTTCTTCGCAGCCACGCCAACGCATGGCAGGCCTTGGGGCCAAGGCGTATAGAGCAGGTCCAGCAGGATATGCGGGACATGCACCGTGTCGACGGGCGCGCGGACTCGTGACCATTCCGGTGAGCATTTTTGCCGAGGTCCTTGCCAAGGTCCCTAGGCTCCGGTTCTTCACAACAGGCGGTTGCGGGAGCTCTTGAGGTCAAAAAAAGTGGCCGTGCCCAGGGAGCATGATGCCTGTCAAAAAGGAGACGGAGGGGGAAGTTGCGCAACGCGCATATGCGGAGCCAAAGGAAGAAATCCGGTGCAGACGGACCAAGCAAAGCGAGTTATTCTTGCTCAAGGTGAACTTGGCGGACTGGGATGCACCCACAGTGAGCAGCAGAAAACCTGAGCCATTGGCCGATCATCTCTCTTGTTCTCCAGCAGTTCACTCTCACTGCCTGGAGAGCAGCCTTGAACATCTATCTCTCACACGTTGCCCTGGCCTCACTTACTGTAAAAAGTGTTGTTCATGTGCGTGTTAACCAGACAGAAGGAAACAGACCTTCCGTCCATGCTTCCATCCAACAAGCCTGGGACCCATATATATTGCTACAATACAGCGTAGTTCAACCTGGCTTATTGTACCATACTGATTGCTCAGCAGCATACGTATAGGGCAGCAGGACAAGTATCCAAGGCCTACCTTGCCCCCTCCTGCAGGCTCTCCCTGAGACAGCTCTGGGCTGAGGCGCTCCACCCTCAGCTGCACGCCACTCTAGCCAGGAAGCCTTTGCTCAGCATCTGGCGCACAAAGCCTGGACATCTTGGGATCTACGTCTGAGGGCTCTGCGCTCAGCACTACGGTTGCCCGGCAGAAGGGAATTGACAAACAGGAAATGGGAATGGCATTGCCCGATACTTTGAGCGTGTCTTGTCATTCCTGTGCCAAGGCGTGGCTTAGTGGCCAGTGTTGGCCATGTTCAAGCGCGGGCGCAAGCGCAAGCGTTGCATACTTTTACGTGCAGCAATGCGGTAAGCGGGGGGCGGCGCCGAGACGCACGCGCGGCGGCGAGAGCGGCGGCGCCAGCAGAAGAGTCTACGGCGTTCAAATTGCGGAGCGAGGTCGCTTGTGGGACCGCAGTCAGATTTCAGCTGGAACAAAACGGACCATGTAAGCTGCGGGTTGGACAGGCAAGCTGCACAGGACAACACAAGCTACAGAGCTGTGTGCCGCGCAAATTGTGGAACTTCAGCTGACCTCCACTCAGCGCCTCTGGTTTGCTTCACATTGCGGTGCACGCTATACGACGGACTGAAACAGCGGCACACATGTGATCAATCTGCTATCCCATGCTGCTGCGCCCGTGTCTGGGGACTTGCTCCAGTGGACCTCGCCTCTGGAGACTTCCTGTTTGCCCGTTTCCCAAAGGAATGGTTTGAAGGCCAGCGTAGGGCAGGGTTGTTGCGTGCTTGCAGCTTGGGGCGCAAATTGCTCCGCCCCCTACACGCTGAGAGTGGACAAGATGGCGTAAATGCGCTGCTGGCGTAAGACAACCATCTTTTGCGTGCCGGAGCTGCAAGAAACGCGCGCCAGTCTTGCTCAGCCATTCCGGGAAGTGCGCGCTGTCGATCCGAAGTTCCACAGTGCTCTGTCTTGTGTCCGCAGTGCCTCATTGTCCGCAGTGCCTCATTGACCGGTGATGCCAGCGACACAAAGCATTGACTTATCTGGCTCTCCCTCCCTGCGGTCCACTGGTGAGCGGGTCCTAGGCTTGCAGGATTGTAGACAAGACTTTCTCCATCCTCTTCCAACCAACACCCTGTTCAAGGCTGCTCTCCAGGCAGTGAGAGTGAACTGCTGGAGAGCAAGCGAGGTGACCAGCGGAGGGCTCGGGTCCTCTGCCACTCACCGTGTGCACCCACGGTGAACGGCAACTCAGGGGAGGTTTCCACCGGACCAAAAGACTAAGCCTGCTGAGAGTGCATCTGCAGCAACACACCCGTCTCTGAAAGCGTGACGTGCTGACAAGAATCCCGTCTGATGATGGGTACCGCAGTGTATGGTGCCGCAGCAGTCGGTGTAAGGGATGTGTGAGCAAATAGGAGCATGTGAATGGCCGGGCATGGGCAGCCGGTGCGCGCGCGGCCAAGGCTGACACAGCCGGAGATTGCTCACAAGCGCTTCATTTCACACAATCTCTTTGCAGCGTTGACGAGAAGTGGTACGACAGGTAATATGGACTTGCGCTTGAGAGTTGCCCTAATGATGGGCCGCCAGCTTTGTGCCCTTCGTGCAGCAAGTCATCCTCCCGCTATCATCGGTTGCTTGCCCACAGGCAGTCAGTCCTTCTCACGCGCCTGAGCACGGATGCATGCAAGCTCGGCGCCGATCAAGCGCAAGCTTACCAACCATCAGCGTTGTCCGCAGGAAGCGGGGTCTCCAAAGCACGAGAGCACCTGTTCCTCCACCGCACGCGCTACCACCACGTTCGCGCGGCACTCTTGTGCACGGGGAGCAGCTCTGTGAGATCTTCCTACGCTTCAGATGGATGGGGCCGGGGAGCGAGAACAAGAAGGAGATGCAGAGGGCCCACAAGGCCAAGATCATGAGTGGAAAGAAGTCTGTAGAGCAGAAAGGAAGCCAAAAAGTCAGGTGGAGAAAGCCGTCAACAGAGACTCACCGCACAAGATCCTGACAATGTGAATCTCAGGTTGCGCTAGTTGATGCGCAAATTGATCTGCACGCCAGGTTGGACCCAAGTTGTCGCGTCCGAGACACTGCACGTGACCCGCCTGCGTGAGCCTTGGGTCCAACAGGTGTTGACAAGAGCAGACCCATCTTGTCTTGCCAGTGAAAGGCTGAGTTTACGGTTCACGGTATGGCGGGAGCGACAAGGTGTGCAATGGGTGCGCAAGAGGGTATGCAAAGAAGAACGGTCACAGGGAGAGGGAGAAGGCTTGAAAGGAAAGCTGCTGCAAGCAAGAAGAGTCAGCCTGAACAATGAAGAGCGCGCGCAGACAAGGGCACGCACAAGTCTTGACCAGGAGTAGGCAAAGGGTGGAAAGCTGAGAGCGGTGATGGCAACAGAATGGCAAGGAGGCAGAATCAGAGGCAAGGATGGCAAGGGGAGCCTAAGTGGACGGTCTATGGGTCAGCGTCACAGGCTAGGGTTGGCAGCAGTTCAATGAATCTGCAAGAGAGGCCCCTGCAAGGGTATCTGCAGCGGTGAGGACCTGATGCAGAGACAATACATAGTCCGGCTCCTTTGTAATTGCTTGTAAACACAAGCTGTCTTTTTTTTGCATGCGCTTGTCAACAAGTGTCGACCTGATGTGAAAGGTTGCAGCCAGAATATCAGAAGTAATCCAGACTACGGCTTGTCCTCCTCCTGGAGCTTGGCCTCCTACTCATCCTCACGCTTGTCCTTGTCACTGTCATCGAAGTCTTGGCTGAACCCAATGAGGGCATTTGTCAGCTTTCACATGACCTCGGTGGCTGCAGCAACCTTTGTGTCTGCTTCTGCAACCGTTTACACGCGCATACAACAAGCAAGGTCTGCTTCCATGAGTGAGGAGCTTTGCTGCCAGCCCAGCAGCAGGCGTGAGGGGACATCTGGCGTTGTTGTGGGAGTCTGTGGTGCTGCCCTGTCTGCCGTTCAAAGTGTCTTTGTTGTGGTCCCTGCCCTTGTAGGTTTTGGCACTCTTGACTACTCAAGAGTGCGTCTGCCAGAGCATTGCCGGGAGTCATTGCCTTGTCTTCATCCTCTTGGGCTTTGTTTGCCATCTCCTCTTCCTCTTCCTTGCTTGTTCCGGGTGGACAGCGCTATTCAACAGTGCATCTCCATGTCAGTTGTGATCACAAGCACGCAGCGCAATGAAAAGACTTCAAAGACAGGCAACTGTGGGACTCAAGCGAGACTCTGTGCGCGCAAGGATGTGAACCAGCGTGAGCACGGACAGTGAAAAAGGAAAGCAGCCGGGAAGGCACGGGCGAAGGAGCCGCCACCATCAGCAGGGGAGGATGCCGCAAGGAATGAGGGCAAGACGGCAAAGGAGGGTGGTTGGGGCACAAAGCGCAGGAAGAGCAACTGAAACAGGTTTTTACTCCTGCAACACTTTGTACTCAAGGGGCCTTCTCCTGGGCAGACAAAAAGGTCCTGTTTGTGCAAAGTTCCTTTCCCCACAGCAACACCGTGAGTGTGTCTTTGCAGACCCGGCCAGCCAGGCAGGTACCATGCACAATGAGAATTGGACGACTCAAGAGTCAAGCGAGAAAGGATGCACAGGAATTGCAACGTCAGCAGTGACAAACAACACATAGACAATAAACACAAGGCAGGACCGTATGTGCGGATGCAATAATATCACAACGCGACATTGTCCTTTGAGTTGAACAAGGATCAGTAAAGCAGACCTCAGAGGAAGGCTCAGGGCTCTGAACCTCACCTGAGCAAATGCTACAGTCTCTTCAATGGAACCTAGGAGGCTTGCAGCAATAGACAACGCAGGAGACATGTCGGTGAGGCGCTGCCCCTTTTGTGTCCCGGCTTTGCGACACGCGGGCAGGCCAGTGGCAAAGATACGGCAGCGCAAGATGCAACACCCCAAGACAGGACCGCTGTTGTCTTGCTCCATGCCGTCTGAGTTGTTGCCATCCTGCAACGCACACAATGCCGGGGCAGACGCGCCACCGGCAGGCCCACTGATCGGTGGACTTCAACCAAGTTTGTTCCTTCCACCAAGCGGGACGTTGTCTACCAGTAATCATGAAAAGGGCAATCCCTGTCAGTTTGATTTTTTTGCCGTCTCCGTTTCTAGCAGGTTTTGAAGCTCAATTTGGTCATTGTTGTAATCTCTGACGGTTCCTGAGTAAGCTGCGGTTGAAAAATGTGCCTAGGGTTCACCCAAACAGGAGGTATGCAACCCGGTATCGATTGCAGTTGGTGACGAGAATTGACAACTTTGCTCTTTTAACAGTGTTCTGGAGCAGTGCGCATGAGTCCTTCTGAGAGCCTTGGCCTCCATGGGCAAGGAACTGGCGTATGACAAGGCTCTGTGCCCTGGCAACGTGTTCCTGGAAAGCTACATTGATTACGACAACAAGTAGTAAGAAGCGAGAAAGCAAGGTAAGGTCGGGAACCGGCAACAACTCAAGGAAGCTCCGCCAACAGCGTCCGCCTTGTGCAAGTCTTCGGCCGCCAGCTGAGCTGGTTTGTCCGCGTGCACGAGCAGGAGCCGCCTGACGTTCTTGACCTGGCAGAAGTCGAGCGTCTGCGACTGCCAGACCTTGGCGGCAGCGTGCAGTCCCAGCATGATCTTTTGCATGCCAGCGACATTGGGGGAGTACGGGCTTTGTGTTGGCCGGGGGGCCCTTCTTCTTCTTAACCCTGTTTATATACGCGTTTGCCTTTGAGATGGCGCACCCAATCGCGTCAAAGTGGCTGTGGTTGTCATCGTTGGCGGCGCCGCTTGCCTTCATTGTTTCCAATAGTCACAGTTATCAGTGACTGCGATGATGGCAGAGTGTCAGCCGAATGATTTGGAAATCGCGGACAGGTCCAATATTTGTACTTTTTGCAAGTGTCTGTTGATTTCGCGAGTCTGCGGGTGCGACAAGTCAATTCAGTCACCTGGAGCGCCAGCCCCACAAGGCTTGAGCACCTTGCGCAGGACGTTGACATTTTAGCGCTTCCGAAGTGGGGACCGCACCCAGAGCCGGAAGGAAGGTTGTATAGATTGTTGGGTTGAGGCTGAAGAAAGAAAACAACGTTGGCCTACGTCTTTGGGACAACAAGATCAGGTCTGACTCACAGCTCTTGCGCAAGGACCGCGTTCAAGACAATCCGAGGCGATGACCCCGGGTCTGAAGGTCCGCCAGTGACTGCAAGGTTATGCCGCGACCTGTCGAAACCAATGGAGGCTGTCTCGTTGTGAGGCGGAGCAGCTCTTGCTGCAAAGTCGCCGGGTTGAATGGATGCAAGAGGAACTCGTCAATGATCCTGCTCTACAACCAGACAGCTGGATATGTGCCCGGTCTCCGCGAATTCTTGCATCTCTTGCCCGAGCCTCGCGTCCGAGCAGAAGTGGAGCGTGCAACCACCCTGGCCCTGAAACTATCGGCGTTCTTGTTCCTCAATGTTATCTGGGGTACACGCGTCGCGAGTGATCTGCGCATCCCCGACCTCGTGCTATGCAGAAGTCGCGAGCCGCGGTACAGCCTCGACTCGGAGTCCTTGGCGCCGACACCCCACTCGGAGTCTTCTCGAACCACTTGTACTTGCTGCAGACGAGCGCGGTCCAGCTCAAGATTGGCGCAGTCGTCCGCTACCTCAAAGACGAAGCGCCTCCAATGACTCGACAGCAGAAACCTCCGGCCGGTGCGAAGCAACTCGATGCCGACGAGGCTGAGCTCGGCAAACTAGCAGAGCAAGCGGTGAAAGAGGGCACCAGCGGAGCAATCACACGCTTCCAAGGGTGTATTCGCGCGATTGAGGTGGCAGTTATTGCAAAGAGGTGAGCGTCAGCTTACACAAGGGCCTTTGGACATTGTTCCATGAAACCGTGTTGCCCGGGTCCGTCCGTCTACAACCCCAATTGAACCGGTCTGCTGTCATGTGAGCATGCTGACGCAGGCTTCCATCCCGCAGCTACAACTGTACGGCAACTGCAAAGCCAGTCCAATCTTGTATTTGTGCCGTTTGTGCAGCAGTCCCACCCATGTCCCCTTGGCAGCACGTACTTGGCATCTACGGACCTGATGTACTTGTCTCTGAACAGACGCCCTGGGAATCTTCTTGGGCACGAGCGGTGCCAGCTGGTTTTATGGGCCAAGCAGCCTCAACGATCCGCACCCTTGGAGCGCGTTTGGGTCCCACTTGTGCAGGTCCCCTTTGACTGGCTCTGGGTCTCCAACTACAACCCGCGCTTGCTCAAATTGAGCCAGTGGGCGCATCAGACGGATCAAGGGCAAGCTGTGATTGACAAGTACATCTTGCAATTCACTTGTCGGCTCGAGAAAGTATTCGATGTAGTGACTGTTTGCAAGTTTGAGAAAGTCAGTACAAGGTATAGTCTAGGCTTGTCAAGCGGGCATAGGATTAGCAACACGCACTCCCACGTCCGATTGCCTGCTACGACCTCCTTTGGGTCAAAAGTGACGGTATACTCGAGACGGATTGCGACGCGCTCCGGGTCGGTGATGTTGCGGATCCGGGAAAGTAGCTCGGACTGCGGCCGGAGCAACTTGGCATCTATTCAAGACGAGGGTCGGTCTCGTCAGCACGCAAGACAGGCATCCTTGCGGGGCAGCACACGCACAGGTCCGAGCATCCTGAGCTTTACTTTGCTTGTACGCCTGCGCCCCAACGATGTGTTCCGTGCCACAAAGGCCTTGCGTGTAGATCGATTGCCTGAGCAAGTACTGCGGCTTGCTGGGGCGGAACGATTGCTTGAGTGAACTGTACCAATTCAGGTGCGCAAATTTGGCTGCGTGTCGGGCGCCTGCGTTTCTGCAGGACAGATTGGCAATGATGCGCGCGAGCTCGTCGTCGATCAACTTGAACAACGAAGTTGCCTGCAAAACAAGTGGTTTGCAAGGTCGGTGAGCGGGACCTCGTCGGGTGGTAGTGTCCAGACATTGCGGATGCGGTGACTTACCTGGATGTTGTCCACTACGTCAAAACCGCTCATCATGACGGCAAGCGGTTTCTTGACGGTCGCGCCGTTGATGACCTCCGTCTTGGACCAGCTGCACAGGGTGCGCAGATTTAGCATTGACCAGAGGCGGCAGACAAAGTCCGGACATTAGACGCACCCGAGTTTGTGCGCCCAGCCGACCGCGATGTGGTCGAGGATCGGCGTGAGGTTTCGATTGAAGTACGAGCCAATGATCTCAGCACGGCTGAATGTGCTGCAGCAGAGAGAGAGGTCTTGTCAGCTAGAGAGCAGGCACCGAGACAAACAGGAGAGACTCACGCGGTTGGACGGATCGGGACGTCTTGGCCGAACTCGTAATGGACGAATCGCAGATCCTGCCGAGCACCCCACATGCCCAGCATTGGCCGCAGTTTCCGGTCCGCCTGGGCCATGAAAAGCTTGCAGAAGAATTGTGACTGAAGGTAGTCGAGCGATGCGGTCTTCCAGGTCGCGCCGCTGGGGAGTCCGCCCGCTTGCGACAGTGGCCGGATCTTGATTGACTTGAGACTGTGTGCGCCAAAAGCGTCAATACCGAGCGTTGACTGCGGCCCAAGCCCGAGGGAACGAGCGTACTGAACCTCGGTCTCGCAAAGCTGCTCGATGTTAGACGTGACGGCGGCAGCGTGGCCTTTCCTCAGACACGATCCGCAATCGGTGTATCGGCCATCCTCATTGACAATGTTGGGCAATTCAGTACCGTTCGCGTTGTCGTCAACCAGGCTAAAGAGCAGAAAGAGGTTGCCGGTTGGTGTCGTGCCGAGGTGATATGTCAAGAAGTCAGACTTGATTGGTAACGAACCGGCGGTATGTCATTCGCTCCATGTTGGACCTCTAACTCAAGAGCAGAAAGCCTCTAACTCAAGAGCATACTGACACAAAGGTACTTAATAAGGTCTACTTAGGGTGTTGTCCCGCCATGATCACGCCAGTTGACCTCCTCGTCCAGCTTGTCAACAAACGGCCAACAAATGGCCAAAAGCCAACCTCACTCTTGCCAACTATCACCACAGCAAGTGCCTCCTCATGTCCCTTGGCCTATTCCCAGCTGCTGCAGTGTCCACTGCAACCATCACCAACGTGGGATAGCGCGAGGCTGAACAGAGTTGAGTTCTGGGCGGCCTCGGACATGCTCAAAATTAAGATCCAGGCTCCCAATGGCAGTCCGCTTTCTGCAGCCAAAATGCGCGCTTAACTGGAGGCAGTGCATGCAAGGGGCCATCCCGCTGGCCGGCAGCAGATTGATGCATTCTGGGAGCAGCAGCCCCACCTTTTCCACTCTCAGAACTTGCCCCTCAACACGCCGTCAGACCCCAGCCGCCTGCATTGCTCCATTGCAATTGTCCCTTGGAAGAACAACGTGACGGATGTCATTGTCCTCGAAGCCTTGTCTGGCAACTACAACCGGCAGCTTCACCGGCAAGCTAGCCGTGTGCGTAGAACATTGCAGTGTCAATGTCGAGGGTGCTTTGACGTTGCTGTGCCAAGTGGCTGCCTGCTGCAGTGGGAAAAAAGATGTCAGTGTTTAAACTTTGTTGTGAATTTGGAGAGCGGGAAAGCAGGAGATACTTGCCTGTGCATGCGTGCGTACAACGCGGCAAAATCACCGCCTGCTGCAGTTGTACTCAGCGTCTCTCCACTGCAGGGTGGCGGGTCCAATGTCTGCAAGCAAGGAGAGCCAAGTCAACTCCGGACCGTGTATGAAATAGGAGGGAAACGCAAAGCCTTGCCACGCTGAAATTGCATCACACCGGCCAAGGGCAACCGCATGATCACACTCCCAGCCTTGGACAACGTCCTTGCTTGGCTTGCCAAGCATGACTGAGAGGCAGGCACCTCAATGTTGCGCTTCCGTCTCCCTCGCACTGGCAGGTTCCTGCAGTCAAAGGAAGGCAAAAAGCTCTCAGTACCATGCAAAGAGTCCTACACGCTCACAGACAAGGCGTTCATTGCATCACTTGTGGTGGTGAACCCTTAAACCAGTCTAAATGTGATCCTTGCGCGCAAACTTGACAACAGTGTCTCACTTGCATTGCATGGCAATCCAAAACTGCTGTGCTCGTACCTGAGCAGCATGACCAGCCAACTTGGGAAAGAGTTTGTTATGACCATGGCACGCCAGGGCGGGCTGAGTACAGGTTAGATCTGAGATCGGTGCGTCCAAGATACCGGCATGGGGGAACACATTGGAGAAGGCAATGTCATGGCCAACTTGCAGCTGCAGAAAGGGACACAAGGCAAAGTCTGCAAGAATGGAAACAAAGAGATGCACAGGCAGCCCTTGCCTGTGCATGTGCACATACAGCGGGGCAGCGTTTTGGTATCCCAATGAATCTTGAGTAGGTATGTGGTGGCTGAATCCACATCCTCATGGCCTTGATCCTCCAGGTGTATGACATTATCTCCCAGATGCTTGTTTTCTTCTCCAACTTGAAGCAGCTGCGGACATTCGGTAACCGGTCAAGAGTCGATTGATGCATTCCTATTCTACCTAATCCAATACAATCTAACTAACCTGAATGTATTCCTAATTCTACTTGCATTTGGATACTTACTAGTTAAACCATGGGCTCAAAAAGGAACAGGTGATGTAGAGTACATCAAAGAGCTACGAAACCAATTTAGTCAAAGCCCTGCCTTAGCACTTAGTCTACTAATTTGTCTATTCTCTATGGCTGGTGTACCTCCTATGATGGGATTCTTTGCTAAATATGCCGTACTTTACT
>PJQD01000064.1:0-17985 GCA_002922495.1 Rhodotorula taiwanensis | reverse complement strand
GGGGGGGGGGGGGCTCACGATCCGAACCTGCTGCGCCTCGATCTCTCCCGACTCGGGTTCCTTCATGTCGGGCATCTTGACCTGTCCGAGTTCGCCCCGGGTCTCATCCTCGGTCGCGGGAGGACCGAACGGTCGGTTGTCGGCTGCGGGTTTGACGGGCAAGTCGGCCGCAGCCGGTTTCGCGTTCGGGTCGGGCGTCAAGGGGCTCGTCACGTAGGAGCGCCACGCAGTGCGGGCGAGTGGTGATGGGCGTGCCGTGAGCAGAGCGCGGGAACGCAGGGCGAGGCGAGGGGCGAGCATGACAGCCGGGCGTGTGGGGGAGAAGCGGGGGCGGAGCAACGGTGTGCGGAGAGAAGACTGTAGAGCCTAGAGGGGGAGAGACGGCGGTTCAGTCGCTCTATTACGAGTGTGCCGATGTGTAAAGGAAGAGCGGTTCTGGTAGATCTCCGCTGTAGCTTGGCTTTGGTCTTTGTCGTCGAGAGGCGATCTCCGCTGTCGTCATGTCACAAGTCTCATCGGAGGAATCAAGTGTCTCGCTTGCCGACTGTCTCTGATCGCAGAGCCAGCTTGAAAAGGCGTCCAGAGGCACTGCAAATTGCAGATATAGACACATCGCCCTCGCTCGAGAGTTTTACTCACTCCGCCGGTCGACCTGTGGTGCCTTCGTGTCCGCAGTCGAATCCGTACTCGCGCTGTCCTTGCGAGCGTGCACGCCGCCATGAGGCTCCACCGCACTCGAAGCCGCTGCGCCGCCGGCACCGGTCGCAGCAGAAGTCAAAGTCGTCGTCGCCCCGCCCGTCCCGCCGAGCGCGAACCCGAGTTTCCGCCCTTCGCGTTCGAGTCGGTCAATGACCCACGACCCGCCGCCGGCAGCGCCGCTCGTCGTCGTCGCTCCGCTACTTCCCGTGGAGGCCGTTGATCCCGCCTCGGAAAGAGTCGACCCTGGTGGCGCAGTCGGCAAGACGCTGTTCGGATCGCCGCCTTCGCCCTGGCCGTCGATCCACCTCACGTCCTTGATCAAGAACCGGTACCAGACGATGACGACGGGGACCGTACTCAAGTGCCACAGCGCGTGGGCGTCGAGTAATCGGAGACCGGTGCCGAACCCGACCGGGGCGAAATCGAGCAGTTCGAGCGAGGTCAACAGCGGGAGGGCGATCAGCGGACCGAGCGGCGACAAGTAGTGCGGCGCGCGGAACCGGGCTCGCGCGCTCGGGTACGACGAGAGTTGCCTCCGCGAGAAGTTTGACGGCGTCGGGAGGCGCGATTGGCGGTACGACCACGCAGACCACAACGCGATCGTCAACAGGGCGACGGCGACGTTGAACTGCATGTTGTACGTGTAGTCGAAGCGGTCCCTCAAGCCGAGGTAGGCGCAGTGGACGAGAAACACGCCGAGGAGCAAGAGGGTCAACAGGCTCGCGGCGCGGCGTTGGGTCGGCGCGAGCGATTTCCCTTTACTTAGGGGGGCGTACCACCCTTGGACGCGGACGACGCCGGCCCAGAGTCCGACGAGCATCGTCCCTGCCGCGGCAAAGTAGTCGAACCGTTCGGTCCAGTCGACGTCGCGCGTGTGAAAGACGGTACTCGCGATCCACGCGGCGATCCCGCTCCAGGCGTACGCGGCATAGACTCGGGCGAGCCGGCGCCCCTCGACCATCCGCCCTTGCCGGGCGAGCTTCTGAAGCGCGTCGAGGCCGCGCCGGTGCGCCCACAGGTTGGCGAGCGAGAACAAGACCGAGAGCGGTTCTTGCACTCGCGGGACGAGCAAAAAGTCGACGATCCGGATCGGCCCGAAGGGGAACCACGGCAAACCCGACAGGTCTAGCCGGTGGAACGGCCACTTGCCGTGGAACTGGACCTGCTCGCCGAGCGGGAGGCCCTCCAAGGCAGCAGTGTGTTCCGGGTCGTGGTCTTCCGCGAGCGGATGGGAGAGGGCGAGGTCCGTGAGGTACTGCTGGCAGGCGTAGCGGCACGTGTCCCGACACGACCACAAGAGGCTGCTCTTGGGGTACGCGTCGAGAGTCGGCGGCAGGTAGTGCGACTGAGTCGTCGTCGTCTTCGATGCTGTTGTCGGTCCGCATCGGCTCTGTTCGCAAGCCGAGGTGCAGCGGGCGTAGGCGGGACTCTTGTCTCCGACCGAGGCATGTGTTCCTGTAGCGCTCAACAGGAGCGAGGCGCACACGAGCCAAGAGGTCGGCGAGGTGCGCCGGCGACGAGTCGGCGTCCGGCGGATCGGGTCCGGCATCTGTGTGCGTGCGGGTTGAGTGGTCAGCCTACTCGAGTCGCCCTCGTGCTCGTAGTGGTGCGCGCACCTGTCGCGTCGTCGTCGTTCAACTCGTTGTTTCGATGACGGCGTCACTCGTCGGGAGCTGCTTGTGGATGTCGAGAGCGTTCCTTGATCCGCCTATCTCAGCCGTACAGTGTGTACCCGGAGAGTGACCGTGTCTGTATGGTGCGAGATGACGGAATCGAACTTCGTCTCTCGGCCGGTCAGCCGTCGGCGAGGCGCTTTCTCCCTCTACACCCTACAGACCATTCTGTGACGACTGCGAGGCGCACCATGTGGCCCTTCTCATCCTCGTCCACTGAGGCTGCAGCAGCATCTGGCCCGTCGTCGTCCTCATCGTCGCCGCTGCCGCCACCGCCAACTCAAGGCACCGTCTCGTTCCACCCCGAAACGGGCAAACCGTTGACCGGCTCAGAAGCGGCAAACCCAGCGTTGAACCCGCGCAACCCAGAGGGACTGAAACCGTGCGTCCCTGGCGCGCGCGCGAGAGTCGAATTCCCGTCCCGTCCGCTGACCTAAGCCGTCCTTTCGAATCGGTTGCAGCTGCTGCGCCTGCCCCGAAACGAAAAAGGCCCGCGACGACTGCTTCCTCCAGTTCGGGTCCAACGCCGACGACGGCGCCGACTCTGCCGACAAGTGCCGCGAGATTGTCGAGCAGCACCGGCAGTGCATGCGCTCCCTCGGCTTCAACGTCTAGGGCGTTAGCGCTCTGACCCTATCATCTTTCTCTGTTGTACCTGCTCCATCACGCACTAGACTTGTATCCCTCTCGCCCCTCCTCCTCGCATGACTGGCGCTACTCTGCGCACTCTCGCAATCTGCACACTGCCTTTTTCGCCACTCTGCCAAGTTTCCGAGGCGCCTGAATCTCAAAGCTCTCTGCAGAGTCTGGCGCGGGCAGCTTCAAACGAGCCTTGACTGGGGGTGGACGGGCAATCCTTCTGGGCCAAGCTGAAAATGAAGGAGGACTCGCCTCACGCTACCCCGCCCGTCGCTCTTGCATTCATCGAAGCAGTCTCGCTACTGGTCCGAATGCAGATCGGGAGTCTGAGCACGGCAATCACCTGCGCCTCTGAGCACCAGGCTTAGTATCGTCTTCTCCTTCGCTCGACGAGTCCTCGTCCATTGGCCCTAGATGCTGCGAGCTGGGTTGCTTCTTCGATTTGTGAGACGCGGGGCGGAACACCTCCGTACCGGTTCCGCGGGTCTCAGGTTCACGCTGCTGGGCTTGGTATTCTTTCGGCTCCTCGGTGAACTTCCAGCTGGAGGCAAGGATCGCATCAGCGTTTTCCCGCGAGCAGGCCATGCGCAGACGCGGATGGACGTACTCTCCGAACGGGTGTGACGCTCGCGAGCTCGAAGGTCGCCGAGTCGCCCCATGCTGGGATCCTGATCCAGAAGCGTGCGCATGTCCGGTCGTGTGGCGCGCTGCCGTCACCAGATTGGTGTACGACGTATCGCGCGGCGGCAACGTCCCCGAGCCAGCCATGCTGTATTGGCTGCCTCGACGACGCTGGACCTCGGGAGAAGGCGGGTTCGAAGAAAAGCGCGTCGAGGTGGGCGAGACTTGGCCGGAATATGGGCCGTCTCGCCACGCTGGGTGGTCTTGCGGCAGCGCCATCGACTGGTTCCCAGTCTCTCTCCGTCCGTCAGCGTTTGACCTCGTGGCTGCTACGCCGATCAGTCCGTCAGTCAAGCTTACACTCGCACTCGTCCGCCTGCTCTCGTCGTCGCCGACCCCGGTCGAGTCTTGCCGGATGTACCGCTGAGGAGGAACATGCTGTGTTGGTCCACCAGTCTGCCGCCGGTCGACAAATTTCCCGTCAGTATGCTGCAATTCGTGATGGTACCGCCGGAGTGGGGAGGCGCACTTCGAGCTCGCTAAAGTAGTCCGCCAAGTCGCGATCGTGACCCTCATCCGAGGAATCTCGCCGGCTCATCGTGGTAACGGGCAGAGCAGAGCTTGCACACGAGCACTGCGACGATACGAGAGACACAAAAGAGAAGAGGTGTGGCGGGTTCGAGGTTTCGATAGCGTCCCGGTCACACGACATGATGAGGAGGTCCGCGGGATGTCCGTCTTTACAGCGGTTCGGAGTGTCCGTGGATCAGACATGCAGGCCAATCAGAAAAGCGCTGCAATCATAGCACCGCCTCTGCAAGCGCGCATCGGTGGCATCGCAGCGAATGCGAAGTTCTGTAGCGGGACATCGCCAAGGTGGCGTTTGGCAAGGTCACATGCGAGGGAAGGGACGAGGCGAGCGCCGGCGGTCATCATGGAGTAAGCCATCCCTCGGCCGTAGCCGTAGCGATAGCCGAGGAAGACCAAGACGACCGCAGAAGACCCTGTATAGCCTCGCTCGTATAGCGGCGTATCGGCAAGTGACCGAGGTTGAAGCGCAAGTATGAGTCTCGAGTCGGAGGATGAGATCCAGAGGTGGAGATGGCGCAGCGAGCAGGAACAGCATACATACCAAGAGTCCGTGCGCTTGAAGGGGAAATGACGACTCTACGGTGCGTGCATCAGAAGGCGAACCAAGGAAACTGCGGCTGCGCTGATTAGCCTGGGCAATACGATCCGCGGGTTAATGGTTCTGATTAGGACCCGGGAAAGTGGAGCCGCCGATCAACTCTAGTGTGGCCCTTACACTCTACAGCATGCGATCATAGCCTACAGTCTACGCTTGGAAGAATGAGCGCCTGCACGCCCGGCTCGCTGCTCCACCCGGCGTTCAGCAACGCGCCGTTCTCGCTCGACCGCTTCACGAGCAACACGAACGGCACCGCTCCTGCTACAGCCATTGTCCACGAGTACTCGGCGATAGGACCTCAACCTGGACTCCAGGCTGCGAATGCACTCGGAGGCGCGACGGACCGGGATGCGAGCGGCGCGCAACTCGAAGGACAAGATTGGCGAGGCGGGTTCACGGGAGGCAGCAGCGTCGGCGTGAGTTCCCTGGGTCAGGGCAGCCACTGGCGGCTGCGTACGGGCGGGGCGGCGCGGCAGAAGACGGGTGGCTCTCCTCCGTGACAGAGTCGGACTAGAGAAACCCTTCCTGCTTTTCCTTCCCGCATATTGCGCAATCCTGCGAGAACGACCGCTCTCGAGAGACAAACTGACGCGCTCATGCGTCGCACAGATCCACTCGGCACCGCGCGTCTCGTACTACTTCCCCAAGGGCGTCGGCGAATACCACTTTGGCGTGCGTCCCGACCGTCGCTTCTCTTAACCGAAATTAACCCCACGCTGACACCAAGCCGTGTGCCGCGCAGGAACGCCACCCGATGAAACCGCACCGGTTGACGTTGACGAACCACCTCGTGATCGGGTACGGCCTACACCGCCAGATGGACATGTACCAACCGCGGCCGGCGACCAAGGACGAACTCGAGATGTTTCACGACGAGGACTATGTCGACTTTCTCGCGAGGTGCGATCGTGCTGGAGTTACGATGCGCTTGTCTTGGTCCAGGCGCTGACGAACTTTCCTCGTCGACTGCGCAGAGTCACACCGGACAACGTCCGCCATTTCACTTCGGTTCTGTCGCGGTTCAACATTGGCGACGACTGCCCGATCTTTAGCGACATGTACAGCTACTGCCAGCAGTACGCCGGGGCGTCGTTGATGGCCGCACGAAAGATTGTCGCGGGCACGACCGACATTGCGATCAACTGGACTGGCGGACTCCACCACGCGAAAAAGAGCGAGGCGAGCGGGTTCTGCTACGTCAACGACATTGTCCTCGCGATCCTCGAGCTCCTCAGGTGCGCATGCACTGGTCAACGCGGAGAATCTCGAATGCTGGACTAACGCTTTCGCGGATCGCCCGCGTGCGCAGAACCCACACGCGCGTGCTGTACATCGATATCGACATCCACCATGGCGACGGCGTCCAAGAGGCGTTCTACAACACGAACCGCGTCCTGACCGTGTCGTTCCACAAGTACTCGCCCGACTTTTTCCCCGGGACGGGCCACATTGACGAACTCGGCCACGCGCTCGGCAAGAACTTTTCGCTGAACGTGCCCCTCCAAGACGGGATCGACAACGAGTCGTACGTCGCGCTGTTCAAGTCGATCATGGAACCGACGATCCAGACGTACCGGCCGGAAGCGATCGTCTTGCAGTGCGGCGCCGACTCGCTTGGCGCGGACCGCCTCGGGTGCTTCAACCTGAGCATCGCGGCGCACGGCGAGTGCGTCCGGTTCATCAAGTCGTTCGCGTTGCCGCTGATCGTCCTCGGCGGCGGCGGTTACACGATCAAGAATGTCTCGCGGTGCTGGACGTACGAGACGGCGGTCCTCCTCGGACAAGAGCAGGACCTCCCGAACGCGTTGCCGCACACGGTGTACGACGATTTCTTTGCGCCCGACTGGAAGTTGCACCCCGAGTTGGCGTCGGGGAGGAACCGCCTCGAGAATTGCAACTCGCGCGAGTCGCTCGAACGGATCCGGTCGGGGATTCTCGAGCGGTTGCGGTACATGCACGGCGCGCCTTCGGTCCAGATGAGCGAGGTGCCCCCTTCGTTGGCGAGTTGGATCGCCGACGAGGACGAACTCGATGGCGATGCGCGCGGTCCCAGTTCGGCGGCTGGTTCGGCGCCCGGCGACTATTTTGGCGGCGGGTTGGCGTCACAAGGACCGGCGCCGCCGCCGCCGCCGGCTCGACGACCGCGGATGACGGCGACGGGCGCGTCTTCGTCTGCTGTTCCCGGTCGCACTCCGGGAGCCGGCGGTGGCGCGGACAACCACAACAAGAAGCGGCGCAAGGCGACCTCCGCCGCGGGTCCCGAGAGTGGAGCGTTCGCGGTCCCTCGGCAGCGCATGAGCATGACGGGCAAGGCGGCGCGGCCCAAGATGGATGCGGGAGGCGCCGACGATGAGCAGTGAGTCGCCAGAGGGGGGCGCTCGAGACCGTCGCATTCTGCTCTCGGTCGAAGGAAGGCTGTCTAGTTCTACGATGTTGTTGTAACTGCCTTCCCTCACTTGGTGTCGCTCTGGGTTTCAAAGTCTCAAGTTGTCGTTCGTTTTCGCCGAGAGCGGAAAGTTTTCCGTCGGTGCGGCTTCGGCTCTTTGCTCGCTTGCTCACGCTAGCACCTGGGACCGCTGTACATAGCTCGTACCTTCGAGACCTCACGAGGTGAGCCTCGTAGCTACCCCTCGGCGCCCCTGCTTGCTGTAGAAAACGAGGCCGTGGTCATGACCTCACTGCCGACGACGATCCGCCGTTCTCGCTAATCACGTCCCTCTGTAACCTCGCAGGTCATCCAGGCGGTCATCAAGACGTACAATCGAGTGCCTACAGCTAAAGTCTCGTGCTCGCGAGCCGCGTAGCTCTGCTAGGAGACTCGCCCCATTTCCTCGCCCGCTCTTCGACTCGTCTGCCAAGCGCAATGTACTCCGCACCGCCGCCGCCGACGTATCAGCACTACCAGCCTCCACCACAGCCGATCCAGATGCCGGCACCTGTCGGGGGACCGTCGTACGGTCTCGCGCCGCCAGTTCCACCGTCCGCCATCAACCCGTCATCGGCGGCGATCGGTCAACCGCTGCAGGGCTTCAAGCAGCAAGGGATGGGCGTCGGGACAACTGCAGGCGATTTTGAGCTGTTTGGACCGACCATGACCGCACCGAAACCGATCCCGAACGCTTCCACCCGCCAGCAGCAGCAGCAGCAGAGGATCCCGATCCCGTCGAGCGGCAGCTCGTCTGAAGCGTCGTCGATGGGCGACGGCGACTACCCTCCCGTCCCTGAACTCGTCGCCGACTCGGACGCCCCCTCGCCGAGGTCGTTCTCGCCGCCGTCGCCCAAGTTTACCGTCTCGCCCGTCCGGCCGGGTTTACTGCCTCACCCGAACCGCGCCGCCGCCGCCGGGTCGTCGTCGTCATACCGCAGCTCGACGTCGTCGTCGTCCCGCGGCAGCAACAACGGGTCGTACCGCAGCGAGCGCGCATCGTCCGTTCCGGCCCCCGAGTGCCCGCGCCCGATGCGCCGCAAGACTCAGGAATCGCGCGACTGGCCGTCGTTCTATTCGAGCGCGAGCTCGTCGTCGTCGTCGTCCGTGTCGTCCCTGACGGGCGCGCCGACACCGCAACTCGGCGAGTCGAAGCCATTGTTGGTGGTCGACGAGCCGGCATCGTTTGTGACGCCGACGGCCGCTTCGGCTGCTTCGGCGAACCCGTTCGACGTCTCGAGCTTTGCCCTGTCGCCGGCGCAACCCTTCTACTCGGCGTTCTCGCCGCCGTACACGGACCACCCGTTGCTGCCGTCGGAGCAGTCCGACTTGCTCGACCGCGTCCGGCGCGACTTGCTCGACGTCGACCTCAGCAGCATCAAGGGCCCATTGCGCGCTCTGGCCTTGTCCTCTTCGGGCGGTGGCGTCATGCCGGACTATGACCGCGAGACGACACCGACGCAGCAGCTCTTCTCGCCGCCCCGGAACCACTTGTTGCGGTCTCCGGCGACGACGGCGAGCGACGCGACCGTCTCGCCGCAAGAAGCGTTCCTCGACTATGACCAAGTCGACTCGAGGTTGCACGGCTCGTCGAGCTTGTTTGCGTCGATGGCGCCCGAGATCAACACGCCAGCGTTGTCGCAGTCGACGGCCCAACTGACGTTGTCGCCGCCCGGGACCGCTCCGCCTCCGGTCGTCTCGGCTGCTCCTACTTCGCCTCGCTTGTCGACGCACGCGAGCACGCACCACCACCCCCGCCGTCCGCACCCGTTCTCGGTCCCGCAGAACGCCGTCACGTGGGCCGAGAAGCGGTCCAAGTCGGGTCACCGCGTCGTCGGTTCGGTCCTCGTCGGTGGAGACGCTGCCGACAACGATGGCGATTTCGCCGGAGAAGACGACGTCGAAGAGGAGGAGGAGGACGAGAACGATTCGTCAGACAGTCCAGTCAAGGAGGAAGTCGTCCCCGTCACCCGGCCGGGATTCGCTGCGCCGCGACCCGCCGTCGCGTCCGACGAGGTCCCGTTCAAGTCCAAGTCGGAGGACACTGCGCGCGAAGACGTCAAGCCGTTCCTCGTCGGGTCGACGCCGTTGCCGCCGACGACCATGTCGTTCAACCCGCTCCTCCCGCTCGAAGCCGTCACGAGTTCGATCCGCGGCGGGTTCCCCGGGTTCGCCCCACCGCCGCCGCCCGTCACGATGTCGGCCGCTCCTTTATCGTCGGCGTCGGCCTCGGCTCCCGGTTCGGGTTCGGCCTCGGCCGGTCAGTCGGCGTTCCAGCAAGAGCTCGCCCGTCAGCGTGGTACGGCTTCGCCCGCTACGTCGGCAACCGGGACGGGCACCGCGACGCCGAGGAGGGCTGCAGCTGCGACCGCTTTGACGGGCTTGCATGGCATTGCCGCCATGTACGACGGATCGGCAGCGTCCGCCTCGAGTGACGCGGGTTTGGATGTGCCTGCCCGCCGCCCGCAGCGGAACCGGAAACGGAGCCGGATCGCCATGTCTGAGGAGGACGACTATGATGACGATGTCGCCACTGCTCCGGCCCAGCAGCCTCGTCCTGGATTCGCTGCGGCGCCGCCGCCGCCGCCGCCTCCTGCTGCCGCCCTCGTGACGACGACCCAGAACAGCTCGGCTCGCACCTCGCCCGAACCGGACCCCGAATCGGATGCGAGCTATCACTCGTCCGGCTCGTCGTTCGGAGGATCCCGTCGTCAAACTGGCGCGAGCGCGCCGCCGAACAAGCGTCGTCGGAGGGCTCAAGGTTCGGCTTCTGGCGCGACCGGATCGGGCTCGATCGTCTGCAACCACTTGAACTCGGACGGCTCGACGTGTGGCGTCATCTTTCGCCGTCCGTACGACCTCGCCCGGCACAAGGAGACGATCCACGGCGAAGGGCTCAAGGGGGAAAAAGTCAAGGCCAAGGAGTGGAAGTGTGCCGAATGCGGAGGCACATTCTCGCGCAAGGATGCTCTCTTGCGCCACGGGCGGATCCGCGGCCACTCGACTGGTTGATTACCGTACTCGGGATCACGGATTTCACAGTGACATTCGAATGCAATTCACTATCTGATGTTGCGCGCCTACCTCTTGCGGAGGATGAGGACGAGCCACATGAGGAGGCGGTAGACGAGAATGATGATGAGCATGATGCCGATGTAGAGGCCGTCCGAGACGCCGGCGATGCCGAGGTTCTGCAGGACGTCTTCGCCCGTGACGGCGCACTGGCCCTGCGCGACGAGCGAGCTCGGGATCGGGCACAGGCACGAGCCGTTCGGTTCGACGGGGCACGGCAAGATCTGCCCCGCAAAGTCGTTCCGGACGAGCAAGTCAAAGCTGAACGTTTGGTAGTCCTGCGCACGCGGTGTTTGGTTAGCTTCAGTCGCATGCGGTTCGCGAGAGGGTGGCACAGCAGAACGCCTCACGATGAAGTGTGCCGTGTAGTACCAGAACCGCGGAAGCGAAGTCGCCCGGATAAAGTAGCCTTGCACGCACTGCGGAGGTCCGCGGGGTCAGTTCTCCGCGAGGGCTGCAACGGGACGGGGGGGAGCCTACCATCCAGAGACCGTTGGCGAAACTCGCGAGGGCGAGCGCCGCGACAAAGACGGGGACGAGGGCGGCGATCAAGAGCGACTGCGATTCGGCGGCAAACAGGGCGAGGAACAGGTACAAGAGGAACCGGAAAAAGTGCGTCGCGCCCGGGTTCATCGGGATTGCCCAGTAACTGCGCGCGCGCAACGGACGAGCATCAGTCTGCGGGTCTCACTTACGAGAGCACGCGCACACACATGATGAGGGTGTAGAACAAAGCGCAGAAGAACAGGAACGGCATCGAGACGAGTGTCGTCGCCAAGTGGTAATGGCCCGGCGTGTACAGGCCGTTGGCGCGCTCGCGGATAAAGACGGCGCGTTCCTGATTACCGGGTCAGTCTCGAAGTCGGGCACAGTCGCACAAGGCAAAGACTCACCTCAAGGAAGGCGGGGATACCGGCGACACTCATCTGTTCATACAGAGCGCTGGTCAGCGCCTGCGTCTATGACCGAGGCCACAGTCGCGCAAACGTACGAAAGCAAGGAACGCGACCGAGAAGAATGATACCGAGAGGCGGTCGTTGAGCTTGTTGGTCGAGTAGCCGAGGTGGACCCAGATCGTCGCAAGCATCAAGCCCATGCCGACGTACATGGCCACTGCAGAACGTAGCGAGGATCAGCTCACTGTGATGTGCACGATTCATCGCAAACTCACGTCGGATGCCGTAGGCGAGCAAGTTGCGCGAGTAGTTGAGCACCGTCCGGTGCATGAGCGTCACCGTCTTTTGCGAGCCGACGGCGAATCCAGTTCGCTTGCCGGATCGCGATCCAAGCGCGAGGGTTGCACCTGTAGTCGTCGTCGTCGTGTCGCCGTAAGACGGACGAGGGTCGGGAGTCGCGTGGCGGTGTTCGGTCCACTTGGCCGCGAGCGCGTTCAGGTGGTCGTCGGCCGAGACGGGTGGCATCGAGCCGTATGTCTCTTCGTCCTTCTTCAAAAATTCGGTGTTGACGAGCTCGATGGCGTGGTCTGCCGGGTTGACATGCTCCGGAACTGGCGATTCGATCGAAGCGAGGTAGTTGGGCAGGGTGGCTGTTTCCGTCCCGGCGTCAGTTCTCGCGAGCGCATGCGGCTACACACGCGGTCTGCGGCTCACCAGTCTCGCCGTCGTACATGACGCGACCGCCGGCGAGGAGCAAGAGCCGGTCAAACAGGGAGAACGTGTCAAAGTTGGGTTGGTGGATCGTGCAGACGACGAGGACGTTCTGCTCCTTGGCCAGGCGGCGGACTTTTGCGGCGTCCTACAGTCAGCGTCTGTTGGTCCGATGCTTCAGGGTCCACACTCGAGTGACTCACGGAAGGCGACCACTTCTTTGCCCGACGTTGCATCGAGACCGCTCGTCGGTTCGTCGAGGACGAGAACGCGCGGCTTGGCGACGACCGAGCATGCGATCGTGACGCGACGCTTCTGACCTCCCGAGATGCCACGCTGGAGCGGTGTCCCGATCCGGTTGTTGGCGATCGAAGCGAGGCCGAGGGATTGCAACGTCGAGTCGATGTGCTGTTCGAGGTTCGGGTACTTGGGGCCGAGGCTGTGCGTTCGCGCGTGGTCAGGCTCTGAGTTTCGACATGAGAAACCGCACGCCGTCGGTGCACGCACGCGAGGTGAGCGGCAAAGGTGACGGTCTCCTTGACGGTCAAGACGCCGAGGAGCGCGTCGTCTTGCTCGACAAACGAAAACATTTCGCGCGTGTCATAGTCGGTCGAGCCGTTCACGGTGACCTGACCCTGGAGGCGCGCCGACGGAGTCCGTTGGCAGATCGCGTCGAGGAACGTCGACTTGCCGGCGCCCGAAGGTCCCATGACTGCGTGCGGCGTTCCGTGGTGAGCCCGACTCGCGCGGTCGTCAGGGGCAATCGCGACTGCGGAGAGACCACTCACCTGCGAGGAGTTCTCCGGCACGAGCTTGTCCATCGAGCGGACCGAGCAGCGGACGAGGGCGTTTTGGCGCCGTCACGGTCAGTCCGGACCAAGCGAGGGCGAGGTCGTTGTCGTGGTGGTCATAAGCGGCTTCGACGTCTTTTGGTTGGGACATCGTATCGTAGTATGTCGAGGTGCAGCAGTGTAGCAAGAAGAGAGAAAGGAGGCGGGCCGAAGAAGCGGGACAGCGGGAAGCAGCAGCGACCTGCGCAGGTCTACTGCCGGCCGGCTACAGACGCGGGTATCGATCGCCTCAGCTGCTGGTCCGGTCGGCTACCGGTCTAGCCTCCGTGCATTTGTCTGCTGACAAGGTGGAGCGCCTCCTCCAGCCTGCAGTCGGTACCGTCGGGTGCAGGCGCAAGTCCTCTTAAGGTCGACGAACAAAGTCGGGAAAGAGTTTTCCTCGAAGGTCCATACACAAAAAAAAAAATTCAAAAAGCCTCTCCCCTGAAAGCAGTTCTGTCGTCATTCTCAGGGTCGGCATCGGGAGCTGCGCGTCCGCTTCCGCATGGTCCAAGGCGTCGCAAGGCGTCGCGAGGGCGAAAGCGCGAGCGTTGAAACAGGTTCCCGAGCAGGTGGCGGCAAGCGTTGGAGCAGCGTGCGATGCGTGTAGAGCGTGGACCGCCTTTCGCACAGTGGTCGTCACGAAGGGAAAGCTGTCGTCCATGTCTGTACAGCCGCGTGGGGGGGAAGAGGGAGGCCGACCGTCGCACGGGCCGTCGAACAAAGGACGAGTCAACCTCAACCAGCTGTCGCCATAGAGCGACTCACGCCCTTGCGCACCTCAGCTCAGGTTATCACTGCTCCTCTAGGCTGCACGCTTTCAGGAAGGCGCCCCCTCTCTCGCCGTCTTCCGCTCCACCTCGTCGTCATCTCTCGTTTTTACTCTCCGACTGTCGTCCACCTCCGGTTGGCAGCCTCTCATACATGATCGTCCCACAAAGACCTGCTTCGACCTGCTCCTGACGAGCTTTGGATCCCTCCGCTCCTGGACTGCTGGCCTCGGGACTCGGCTGCCTGCCGCCGGACATGACGGGGATCCGGACTTTTCAGCTCGGCGGAGCTAGCACTTCCAGCGGTGTTGCTAGCTGCACGCTGAGCCTTGATTGCTGTTCCGGCTACACCCACACGACCACGAAACTTGGCACGCTGGCACGCTGGCTTTCCGAATCGACCGCTAGAAGCGCGGCTGCTCATCCAGTTGCATCAATCCGAAGCGGGGTAAATGCCTCTGGCACGGTCACGCGGTCCGCAAGTCAGCTGCCGAGGGTTACGCAGTGATCAAGCTCGCGTGGATGCTCCGCCGATCAAGCTCGCGCGGTTGGCGGAGCATCCGCGTGGGCGGGACGAATTGAGGAAACGCGACATCTATTGACAGCAGGACACGCGAGGCTAGTAAGGAGTCGAGGAAAGGGAAACGGCAACAAAAGATTAAGGGTACTGCTCGAGGAGGAAAAAGTGTCTGTGCGCCAACGTGCAGGCGGCGTCAGCTTCTCTGCGGGCACAAGAAAAGAACTTCCTCGCGTGACGACTCACCTGTTGACGACGGGACTACTGCGCCGCCGAGGCTGTGCTCGACGGACCGCCTCCGAGGTGCGTCGCCGGACTCGCGACGGTCGAGTACGCCTCGCTCGGCTTGAGGAGAGGGAACGTCGCCGTTTCGGATTCGTGCGAGCGCGAGGCGTACATGTCGGGCATGTAGGGCTGCGCGAGGCGGAGGTCAGCTTTCCGTTTGCGGCGTGCTTGGTGCTGCGTGCGTGGTGCGGCGAGCGCTGGCTGCGGCGAGCGCGCAAAGTTGATCCCCTCGGGCATCGCTCGAGACCGGCAATTCCTCGACGCTCGAACCGGTTACTCGGGTGCGACGAGACAGCGCCGCCGAGCACCGTCCCCGCATCCGTGAGCCGCACCATAGACCTCTTTTTACGGCGTCGAGAAGCCCTCGACTGGCCCTCTGTATTCGTTTGTCCTGGCCGTTGTCCTGCGCCCAGCCAGTCGAAGCCCCACCTCGGCTCGGCTGATTCCCAACACCGCTGTAACTCACGATCAACGTCGCCTGAGCGTACACCGGCTCGAGAGCGTGCATGTCGGGGAACGAGACGGCGGCGAGGCCTTCGACTTTCGGGGTCGGCGCCATCGAGAACGGGATCTGTTGGTGCGGCGCCAATCGAGCGAGGTCGTGCGCGGCGGCGGCGGACGCGCTCGTCGAAGCGGCAGCGGCACGGAGCATGACCGGCTTGGCGACGAGGGTGAGAGAGCGCAGGACCATCTCGTGTATGTTCTGTGTTCGAGTGGACGGAGAGTGGTTGGGGGAGAGAAGGAGTTGGGAAAGCCCGCCAACGCCGCCCTTATCACGCGCTGCGCGCCGCCGACCGATGCCGACTTTCGTAAAGGCAACTCTTCTCTAAGGACACGCGGAAAAGGCACACTCCTCGTTTGTCTAATGCAAATTGGTAATACACGCCACGCCACGCCGAGACCCGGAGGCTTTTTACATCCGCTCGAGGGGCTCGAGGGTGAGCAACCGCATCGCCGAACCGAGGACGTCCTTGGCCGAGACGTACAACCACAACCGCGCGAGCGCGACCTCCCTCGGTTGGCCACGGACGAGGAGGACCTCCCACGCCGACGAGATCGCGTGGCACAGGCGGAACGCGAACGTGCAGATCGTCGACGGCTCGAGCGACTTGAGGGCGGACCGGACGACGTTCGGGTACTCGGACAGCAACAGGAGGATCTCGCGCGCTTTCGGCTCTTGCAGGAGCGAGACGTCGATCGCCGTGGCGCGGTCTGAAGGCGGCGGCAGGACAATCTCGGGCGCGTTCTTCCGTTCGACCGAAGACAGCCGGACGTGGGCGTATTGGAGGTAGGGGCCTGGTCGCCACGTATCGAGGGTCAGCTTCGCGTTCATGAAACGCGCTCACTGGATCTAAGCCCCGGCAACGCACCGGTGTCACCCTCGAACGAGGTCATGCGCTCCCACTTGAACTCGTAGTTGTTGATCCGCTTGCCGGCCATGTCCTGCACCTTGACGGCCGTGATTCCGAGCTTGTCGGACGTGTACTCGGGGTCCTCGATCGCGTTGTACTTGGCCTCGTTCTTCTGCATGACCTCGTGCATGACGCGCTTCGACTCGTCGAGGATCTGCTCGAGGAAGACGGCGGTGCCCTTGCGCGTCGACATGCCCTGGACCATGCCAAAGTTGACGTGCTGCAGCGTCTTGGCCCACGGGTAACCCATCAGGTCGAGCACCTTGAAGAACTGCGGGGCGTCGCGTGTGGGTCAGCTGGCGGAGTGCTCGCCTGCGAGGTTGACCCGAGAGCGCACCTGGGCGAGGTGGAGGTCCTGCTGCGACGCGACGACGTAGACCATCTTGTCAAAGTGGAACTTGTTGTACCGTTCGACGGCGCCGCCAATGTCGCGCGTGATGTAGACGCTCGTGCCGTCCTTTTTCCGGACGACCGTCTTTTCGAGCTTGTACTTTTTCAGGTCGACGACGAGCGCGCCCTCGGACTCTTCGACAATCCCGGTCCCCTGGAGCTGTTCGAGCGCCTTGGCCTGCGACTCGCCCGACACTTGCGACTCGCCCGAGTACAGGTCAAAGTAGATGTTGAGGCGCGCGTACGTCTCTTTGTACTTGACGATCGACAGGTCGCGGAACTTTTTCCACAGGCCGACGGCCTGCTCGTCGCCGGCCTCCATCTTGACAAAGAACTCGCGCGCGCGGTCGTGGATCGACTCGTCCGACTCGCCGTCGCGGTTGATCTTGACGTACACGTCGTACAGGTGCGTGATCGCGTCCTTTTCGAGTTCCGCTTCCGAGCCGTACCGCTCAAAGCCGACCGCCAAGATGCCTGTGTGCGTATCGTCGGGGTCAGCTATGCTCTCATGTGCTCGCTCGGGAGCGTGTGCTCACCAAACTGCTTGCCCCAGTCGCCGAGATAGTTCATCCGGAGGACCTTGTAGCCGTTCGCCTCGTACAGGTTGGCGAGGAACGCGCCGATGATGGTCGACCGCAAGTGGCCGGCGTGGAACGGCTTGGCAATGTTGGGGCTCGAGAACTCGACAATGATCTTTTTCCCGTCGCCCGACTTGTTGGTGCCGTACCCGTTCTTCTTGAGGAGCGACAGGCCGGCCGGCGGCAAGTCGGCGTCCTTGAGCGACAGTTGCTCGAACGCGTCGACGACCGAGTGCGACTCGTCCGGCGTCAGGTACGTCTGCGTGTTGATCTGGGCGAGGACGAGTTTGTACAGGGCCGTCGTCTGGACGTTGATGTAGACGAACGCGCCGTTCGCCTTGATCGACGCGAGGTACGCCGTCGGTTGGAACTGTCGCGCGTGCTGTGTGTGTCAGCTTTCACAGTAGCGGGTGCGCTTGGCCACGACGAAACTCACGGCGGCGACGAGCTGCTCGGCGACCTCGTTCGGCTTGGCCTTGAGGCGGAACCGCGGGATCGCGACGGTGAAATCGCCCGAGACGTTCTTGCCCGTCTTGCCCGACTCGACGCCTTCGAACGCCTTGTCGAGCGAGACTTCGGGGATCTGGGCGACGATGAACTCGGCGGCGGCGAGTTTGAACAGGTCGAGCGCCGGCGTCGACGTGACGTGCTCGTCTGGGATGCTCGGCTCGGCCGGGAGCGGGAACGAAGGCGGGACGGTCGACATGGCGTGCAAGTGCGGTCTGTATAGAGTCGGCGGGCGAGCGAGTCGGACCGATCGAGCACAAGTGAACGCGAGCGACGGGGACACGCGGCTCGGGACGGCGGGCAAGTAGCGGCGGACGGCTCGAGTGAGGAGCAGCGTCGTCGTGGCAAGTTGGCCGAGTGAGCGGTATGTCGAGGGAGCGAGTCGTTACAGTCGCCGTCTCGAGGCGCGCGACGAAAGAAAATTTGACTCCCGTCTCTCTCTCTGCTCCCACTCCTTCTGACTCTTAGCGAGTTCAAACTGCTGACTTCAGGCACGCGTACTGCTTTGATGGGGACTCGCTGGACTCGGACGCCCTTCCCTGTCTGCTCGCCTACCTGGTTCGCTTGCCTTGAACCTCTCCCGACTCGCCCTCTTTGACTCTCGACTCGTGACGCACTGCCAAGTTCACGACGCCCAGGCACCGACCGAATTGCCACCAGCTCGTACGACCACCTCGCGCCCGATTCCTCTCTGCCGACCTGCGGCCAATATCGAGCGACGAGTGTGCTTGCGAGCGAAGCGAGCCCCGAGCGAAGCGAGGCTTTGTCTCC